>JAMPIV010004143.1:0-116885 GCA_024509875.1 Oreohelix idahoensis | reverse complement strand
TATGTGTTGGGATGAGGGGTTGGTTGGGGTTGATATAGGGGGTGTGGGTGTTAAAGTGGGTGAAAGTGGGTTTGAAGATGGGGGGAGGGGGGGTGATTGGGGAGGGGGGGTGAGGGGTGGTGAGTGGGGAGGGGTGAGGGTAATGAGGGATAGGGGGCTGTAATGGTAGGAGTGGGGGGGAGGGGGTGTGAATTGGCGGGGTGAGGCTGGGGGTGGTGGTGAGGCGGTGGTGTGGGTGGGTGGGGGGGGGGGGGGGGTGGTGGGGGAGTGTGTGAGTTAAGGTTTTGGAGTTTGGAATTTTTGGGGGGATAGGGGGGGGGGGGGGGTGGGGGGGGGGGGGTAGTGGGTGTGTGGGTTGTGGAGTTTGAGGATTGGGGGGGGTGGGGGGGAGGTGGGGGGGGAGGTGGGGAGGTGTAGAATGTGGAGGTGTAGGTAAGGGTGTTGAGAGGTTTTGTGGAGTGAGGTGAAGAGGTTGTGTTGAGGGTGAGAGATAGAATTTATATATGTGATATATGTGATTTGGGTGTTTAATAAGAAGCACCAAACCCTCCGAGATAGAACAAGAAAAAAGGAGAAAATAAAAAGCAAAACCCAAACTTTGAATCCATAATGCCCGCATTGACTGATCTGAATTTACTGCCGCGGCATATTTGTTACATGTAAATACCGAAGTGGTTTGCCGTGCCCCATTCCTCGTGTTTAAGAGCAATAAAAAATCAGCAAAGATTAAACCACTATATATGGATCACTAAGGAGAATACACGCCAAAAGAACCAAGTCAAACATGGCAGACACAACGGTATCCAACCCAGACTGTCCCCAGTTCAAACCCATTTCAAAGTCATGAGAAAAACCACCACATTATTTCCCCAAGAAAATAGAGTCGCAGACCACGAAACAAAACACTGGATACACTGAACAAAGAAGCCCATAGACCTAAGCTGTACCAAATTTCATCAATGAAGTTTAAAACCAGAAAGTACTGTGCGAGTTTCGACCGACGTAAACAACGAAGAGATCGGAAAAGTTTTGCCACTCCTCCGAGACAAACAGGAAGAAGTGTCTGGAGGGCAACACCATCGGTCCAATAACTTCAGGAAAAGTGACAGATAAGGACATACCATACACGTGAATTGTTAGTACTGTCGCCTAGCCTAAGAAATCTAATCAACTTAAAACTGGTCACCTAACAAGAGACAGCAACAAAATAATAAAAACCAAAATGATCTGCGTCGCCATACTCAAGACACGTCCACTGGACACAACCACCAAGTCAAGTTTTGAGAGACCCACCTAAAAGCAACTGTTCGAACAGTCGAAACACCATGTAAACCTATACCAGTCACGGAGCCCAAGCCCCAGATGGAGCTGAAGTGGCAGAGATGATAAAAAGCAAGAATCCTGATTAGAATGTGGCCCTCAATCACACTCACAACACGACTAATGTGCCAGAAATTACTAAGAAAACAGGGTTTCCTGTTTGTTTGTCCCTGCAGACGAAGAGAGATATTCGCAGCAAGTTGGTGATAAAATAACGTTTGAATACATGATGACTCAAGATGGACAAGAAAAACTAGTCTACCAAAGCTCATACAGCATCGAATTTTAGAGGCTAATCAATCGCCAGATAGGCACCAATTCATTTTTATATCTTATGGCACAATACCGATGCCATGGGCGCCTCAGTGAACACTATTCATGATTACCACAGACTACGTACACAAAAAAACAACCACACCAGACATAGAAACAGACATAGAATTTCACCAGACCCCCAACTTAGTAGCGTTGAGTCTATGCAACAATCGCCCTGCCCTCTACAAGGTCCGTACCACAGCGAACCCCCGCACTTCTACCAACCTGTGGCTGGAACGAATCGCCTCCTGTTGCGTCTACGTGTGAAGGCTAACCACACTCCGCTAGTCTCGACGACACCCTCCCAGCTACAATTACAGTCAGCTCAGTGACGTTTTCCTATCAGCTGCCCATCCCACTACCTCTCAACTCTCAACTAACTTAATACGTGTCAAATAGTTGTGCCCTACTAGGTCAGATCGCAAGCCGGAGTAAAATAAGTGTGGCCCACTGTCTCAACAAAATTGTCTTATATACTGTGCCCACCTGTCCGAGTCAACGCTTTCAAATATTGTAGCCCCAAGACCTTATCAGTATAATACTCCAGAATTTGACGCGACAAACACATTGCACTGTGCTACAAACTGGAGAATAAAACTCAAGGAGCTGTGTAAGGTTTATGAGTCAAATCCGTTGTTTTGTCTCGCGGATGGAAGCGGGTTTCTTAAACACACCGCCAGGTGTTTTCAAGTGCTTGGCACTGTCACAAGCAGGGATCTACCGCAAAATGTGAACAATTAATCTCAGTAATCTACATTTGATCTTTGCCCATGTACACTAATTTTCAGAGACAGAGCAACGTTACTATCTCCGGTGAAAATCTTTTATACAATGACGGTATTTCCATGAGTCGTAATGTTTCTTATCAAATCCTGACATAGTACTCACCGAAATGGACACAAGTGATGTGAGACAAGTGTTACCAGGAAGCTTATGGCCGAAGTCAAAATATTAATTAGCCATTTTAATGGATCTCTAGAAAAAAAATAACAAGATTACACACAGCGTTACCGGTCGTTGACCATTCGTTAAATCACCAATCTAAGAATCAACGTAGTAGAAATATGGTTGTAACTATTATCAGCAGGTGACATAGTCATACCTGAATTGGACCTACGAAGAAAAAGGAAAAAAGGAAATCAGTTCCTAGTCAGTATGACTATTATGTGGGGGGACAGCTTTTCTCTTATGAACTCTGGCATCACTCTCGCCTTAATAATACGACGACTTGTGAGATAAAGATATATATGATCCCAATGATAGAGAAAAAAGAAAAAAATTGCATAACTAGAATGTAAAGGCTATACTTTCATCACCACGAACAAATATTAGTCTGCAATATCGCGAAAGGTTTGTCCCCAACATTAAAGAACAACACAAATTATATACATAAGGTTTCAATTCTGAAGAATTTTTCCCACTTTGTACATTTATGAGATATCAACATGTTGTCTTGTGTAACATATGTCAGTAATAATAAACCATCAGCGTTAAGGTTCAAAGTACCAATCTGTATTATAATGAGAATGTTTGAATATGTTCCCTTAACATGAATTGTACTATTGCAAGATAATAGATGGGCATTATATGATACATTGAGCGCTCTATGGCAATAAACGTTCAATTGGATTTCGGATCGACCCACCAAAGATAACCTTGGGATTCTGGAAGAAAAAATTATTGTTATTCAATTCTCCCATGGTATTAAATATATTTTAGTCATGGTCTAGAAAATATTATTAAGAAAATAAAGTCTTTTAATTCCCAAATACTGTCACAGGATAGACCTTCACTAAATTTATATATTGGTTACAACTGTTAGAGTGACAAAATCTGTTATGCATCCTTATTTAAGATAAATACTTGTTCTCAGGCAGGTTGGTTTTGGCAAGAACACGAGAAGTCGGGAGATAACCTTTTGAGACGCAAATTCAATCTTTACTGCGATGTCTCGCCGTTTTCGGTTGAGAACATTTTTGTTTGCCGTGGTTCTCTGTACCATGTGCTTTGGATTTAGGAGTGGCCACTTTTTGCTCAGTAGCTTGCCGATGATCTTATAGTACAAGAGTATTTGATGGGTGCGTAGATTTGTGTTCTGAAGAATCGCTAGTGAATTTCCCCCTCCTGAAATAATTATTTGTGGATACGTTGAGGTGCAATAGTTGTTGCGTTAACTTAGTAAGTAAATGTCGTCTAAATGAGCCGATAGACATATGTGCATATCTACTGATGGAGTAATTTATGGTCTTCGATGACCAATTTTGGTTACTTTATGTTTTCAACTGTATGTATTGCAAGGATATGATGGGTCATTTTTCGATCAGTTGCATTTGGTGCTTTTGCTATATTTTGCTATTGATAGCGAGAGTTAATTATTATGTCTACGCATGTAAGTTTGGCTTAAATATTCCATTATTAAGATTAATGTATTGCAGTTTTCGATTTGCCAATATTGGGATTGCTGTGTATCATGTACTTTCGCTACATGTAAAAGGGGATATTAATCTGTATTTGACGGCGTGATTTGTATTCACTCATGACAGCTGATTGTGTAGCTGTGGTCCTATCGGTCAGGACTCAATTGAAAGCCATGTGTATTAAATCCACGAGTTACAAATAAGGTTAGAACCAAACAGCCAATCCAAAGATTTGGTTTGTGCTCTCCTGGTGAATCATCATCGGGTAGTCTCCTGTGTTCCCGGTCAGATAGAGGACTCGTGGGGAAGATATTTAGATAATACGCTATTGCGGAACTATTCTTTTGGGTCTCATGGAGGCCCTGTATGTATATAGCGTTTATTTCCCAAGCTAGCTGACGTATTCTGATACCCAATAATTATTATTGCTCTATTAAATTTTGATATCACACAGAATTGTTAGTAAGGCTGGTTACGAGACCCCCTGTGCTGCCGCTCTACAAATAATTTTCGCGTCAACTCACAGATGAGTGGAGTTGATTTTCCTTTTATCTCAGTGTCCAGTGAAAGGTTAGTTCTGTGTGTCAGTCTGCGTTACGATATATTGTTTTCGGTCCGCGTGGACCTGACCTCGATCACAAAGCGCTGACCTACTTGTAGCATCGCAGGTTCGATTATGAGGCTATTTTTCTGTACGTTTTCAGTTTATCGCAGGTGAAATAGTGTGTAGTTAGGTGTCAAGAAGTTTTAATTAATGGTTTATTGGAAGGGTTAAGTACGATTGTCAAAGTGGTTAGGCAAATGTTTACAGTGGTTCGTCAGACGGGTCAGTTTACACATCTCTAGTTTTTTTGTGGGTGATGGCGACATTGATTCAGGAGGAGCAGCGGACTTATTGTATGGTACCATTTATTTAGGCCCAGAACGGCATGCCCATTGTACAGATAGGAGATAGCTCGGTCCAATTCCGGTATAGGGTTTAGGTGATGTTTGGTAGATAGGTTATAAGCTATTACGATATGTTAGAGTTGAATGTACCTCAAGTCATCATGATGACTGCTGGTTCGTGACTTTGCCTCTCAGATGTGCCCACCCAGGGGTGAATAAGTCTCTACCGTGACCTTTCCAAGCCGACGCCGAGACATTGCCTGGCAACCGCGAAGTGCCCCTGACCAGGCGTATTTCCTCGTAACAGATGTGTCCTGGGCCGACGTTTGGCCGGGGTTCCAGTAGATATTACCATTACAGTTTGCTTAGGGATCCTTGGATTCATCTAAGTTACTTTAAAAACTGGTCGTGTCTACATATGTGACATTGCCAAGGATCTTACAACGTGTACCTGTTTGGATAACAGTGATCGTAGCGTGTGTAGGTGAACGTAAAGAAGTAGTCAGTGCAAGATCAATAATGAAGACAGTGCTGTGTTGAGCACCGTAGAGGAAGTGCAATTAATACCGTAGTGGCCGAGTAATAATACCGTGATCAAGAAACTCTGTGCCGAGTTTTATTGAGACACTCTGATTGACAGTGTGGAAGCTGAGTTCTGGACTGAGTATCGTTTGATTATTCGTCTAATAAATTATGAGGATGTCAGTTCGTTCGTCATACAACACCTTCGTCAGTGCTGAGGATTTCTCCCTAACTCAAGCGCCGAGTTGGAGAGCTATCAGTAAGTTATTGGTTTGAATTTGATGTAATTAATGTAAAAAATTGATAATGTTTTCTTGGTTTTTTCTGAGAATTAATTTTTCTATTGTCTGTCTTTCTTATACTAATTTCTATCAATCATTTACTTTTGACTTTGTTTGATAAGTTTTGTGCTATATTCTGTATTTTTTTTGCTTCTTGCGTTTGTTAATGTTTTCTTTCCCTCATGTTTTGACTTTTCTTTACTGTACTAGTATATCTTATATGTGTATGTATATTGTTGTTTATTTACGTCCTGATACTTACTTTTATTGCCTAGTAGTTTGGTTAGATTTGGATAATTATATATATAGTTATGTGACATTATAGAAAACACTATTACTGATCAGTTTACCTAGTTTTATTTTCACTGAAGTGAAAATGGTGCTTAGTGCAAGATTATCTCTACCAACCTCATTGTTTAATGTGGTTTTCGTGAGTCATTGGTGTTTTTTACAGTGTATTTCGTGTTTTCAACGGGAGTAGAAGGGTGAAGACGAATCCTGCGCTAATAATCGCACAGTTTGGGTGCGTAACGTTCCCCAGAGTACTAGTTGGCGCACTCTTAGGAGAGTATTTGATGAAGTCGCGCAGGTAAGATTTGTGGAAGTAGTGCCATTGCGCGACAAGACCAAAATGGCACGGGTGACATTTGCGAATAGTTGGGGTGCGCGTAAGGCAGTTAGGCAGAAGCATATGTCTTTGCTTCAAAACCACCTGCTAATAGTCCAGCATTAGCGAGGGTTAGATTTCCGGTTCATGTTTAGTAAGATGTTTCGGTTGAAGCGAACCGAACCTGAGAGGCTCTGACCTACGCCCCCAGTTCTATTCTGATAGGAATATCTGAGGATTTTGTAAATTTGTAAAGATTGTGAGATTTCTTGCAATGCTTGTTTATACTGTGACATGTTATGAAATTGTACAGATTATGTAATGCTTTGCAATGCATGGTTATGCGGTATTAGGTTATGTGGTAGCAGATGTCTTGTCCAGGTTGGGAAATGATTGGACAGTTATAGTCTGTGTGAAAAGTTACATCTGAAAAGAGTAGTTATTGGAACTTATGTAAGAAATATATTATGACTATTTCAATGGGTATTTCACGATGATATATTTTGGTATACAATGTATTGTTTATTGCTGCCATAAAGACAATATCTAGTAAGTGTACTCTATGTGTAGATATACCATATTACCTTATGCCTATAACTATATAGGGAGAGGATGATTGTGTTACGATAACTTAGTGTTTGATTGGTAACAATCAGGTATTTAGATTTTGTGTAACATGCATTGTGTTTACTCTACTAGGAGTAGTCAGTCGTTGTTATTTTTCACGACTGTCAATACCTGATGTGAATTTGTATTTCTTGTATTGAGTCTGGTGAATAAGAAGGCATGTAAGACAATAGTGTGAGACAACTCTGGCATTTTTTTATTTGCATGAGAAGGTGCTATCTCGGCATTTGTTCGTCCATACTCCAAAGGGGGTTGGGCGTGACTCCTCCGGTGGAAGAAAACTTCATTTTCTTTCTAAGGAGAGGTGGGGGGGGGGGGGGGGATGTCACAGGATAGACAGTCACTAAATTTTATATTGGTTACGTTGTAGAGTGACAACACTGGTTCGTCTCTTAAAAAAACCTGTTTGGCCAGTTTCGGTTAGAACGGAAGCCGGAGGAAACTTTTGGCGCAAATAGTGTGGTCCGTACTCTAGCAAATGAGCCAAGCATTGTTGTTGTAATAAATAAATTGAGGATGAAGATAAAATTCACAAACAATACAAGTTCTCTGCTGACAAACCCTTTTGATCTTAACTTATCTGTAATTACTTTTAGTAACTAGTTAATTGTTTTTTAATAATAAATATTGGCTAGGAGGATTAGTTATCTATTAGTTAATAATATTAGTTAAATATTGATATGGCCCAACAAAAATGGCCACCCCAGTGCTTTTTTATTGTTGTATGATGTTAAACAATTATTTGTTAAATGATTTTAATAAGCATAAATACAATGAGATAATTTATAAAGAAAGTGCCTCCTGTCCAAGAAATGACGTTTTTGGGTTGTTAAAATAAGAAAACAGCTCTCTAGAAAGGACAAAATATACGAAAAGCCGATTTAAACGATGATCGGGGCCAAATGGGTCTAGAAGGAAGTTACGAATATATCGGCCTTTTGATACATAAAGAGTTAATGAAATTAATCGGGATAAGTAGTCCCGCGTATGCTATCGACCATTTCCTGTAGTCAGAAGCCATTCAAAACATGAGTAACGTCCCCTGCCTAAAGCAATGTTTGTCCCAGCCCAAGTTTGCTAAATGGAGCTACTTTTTTTTGCAGAGTAAGATGTTAAACAGCAACTAAGTAAGTGAGGACTTGGGGTGGTCCCTGGCACAATGCGCATTGGTTCTGTTAATCCAGTACGACGGGCAATACAAATAGTCTCAGTTAAAGTAACACCTATATACCGCCAATTATAACCAAATTTCAAGGTTGAAACAGGTATCACAGCAACATAGTATGAAGAAAACAACAACAACAGCCGCTATACGTTTTGTTAGCCAAGGGTTAACACTTAAGTCCATTACAACAGTTCCATTACCATTCAAATTTCACCCTAAAAAAGTTGGGCTAATGATTTTTATGACCAAAAACTGCTAGAAAATGACCAATAAAAAATGCATTTAATCACCAAAAAAAAAAAAAAAAAGTCAAAACAAATGTCCTAGAAAATAAAATGGATGACCTAAAAGAAAAACTTTCTTTTTCGTTCCGAGCCTAAATTTAAAAATTATTTTTATTATTAATGAAGAAAAAATACAAACGACATAATACAGACCAAAATGAACCTAAAAATAAAATCACAAATTTATTTCCTGTTCTCGTGTCGAACTGTTACCTTCATGTTACTGTGTCAAACTGTTACCTTCATGTTACTGTGTCAAACCAGAAACATTCATGTTACTGTGTTCAAACTGAAACCTAACCATGTTACTGTGTGATCAAAACGTTACCTTCATGTTACTGGTGTCAAAACATGAACCTCATGTTACTGTGTCAAACTGAAACCTTTCATGTTACTGTGGTCAAACTTAAACCTCATGTTACTGTGTCAAACTGAAACCCTCATGTTACAAGTTGTCCAACTGAAACCTTCAAGTTACTGTGTCAAACTGAAGACCTCATGTTACTACTCGTCAAACTGAAACCTTCATGTTTACAGCGTCAAACTGAACCTTCATGTTTACTTGTAAACTTAAACCTTCATGTTTACTGTGTCAACTGAAACCTTACAGTTACTGTGTCAACACTTGAAACCCTCATGTTACAGTTGGTCAAACTGAAAAAACTGCATATGTATACTAGTGTAACCAAAACTTTTTTTTATGTTACCTCATGTTAACAGACGTCAATTTTACTGTGTAAAAACTGTTATTTATGTTACAGCGTCACACTGTTTAAAGCCAGCATGTTACTGCGTCACACTGAAACCTTTTTGTACTGTGGTCAAACAGTTACTTACTTTCATGTTAACTGTGGTCAAACTGTTTACATCTTCCTGTTTACTGTGGTACAAACTGAAACTGTTAATCAGTTACTGTGGTCCGAAAATGGAACCGTTCGTGGTTACTGTGTCCAACAGTGAAAACGCTTCAATGTTACAAACTGTTGTCAAACTGAAACCTTCATGTTACTGGTGTCTAAACTGAAACCTTCATATTACTGGTGTAACACAGTTGAGACCTTCATGTTACTGTGTCAAACTGAAATCATCATGTTACTGGGTTTCTAAACTGAAACCTACATGTTTTACTGTAGTCAAACTGTATCCTTCATGTTTTACTGCGTGCAAACTGAAACCTGTATGTTATCTGCGTCCACACTGAAACCTTTAAATGTTACTGTGACACATGAAATCCTTATGTTGTTTATCAACTAACATGACAACTCTTCATTTTTCTTGTATACAATTGAAATTATGTTACTGGTGGTCCAACACTATAAACCTTTCAGGTTAACTGCGTCAAACTGTTATCTTAATGTTACTGTGTCAAACTGCGTCTTCATTTATGTTGTACCATGAAAAACATTTCATGTAACTGAGTCAAACTGAAACCCCTTCATGTTACTGTGTCAAAAGAAAATTTTTTCATGTTACTGTGTCCCCAAACTGTTACCTTCATGTTACAGTGACAAACTGAATTCCTTCTGTATTCCTGATGTCACAAACTGAAACTTCATGGTTACTGTGTCAACCTGAAAACCTTCATGATGGTTTCCAAACTGGCCGTCCAAGACTGAAACCTGTCAAAGTGTTACTGCATGTCAAGCTGAAACTCATTCCATGTTACTGTGTCAAAACTGAAACTTCCATGCTTATGTTGTCAAAACTGAAACTTCTGTAAAAGAAATAGTATTATATTAAGAATGTAGTCAAACATGATTTTCTGCATGTTACTGTGTCAAACTGAAACCTACATGGTATCTGTGTCACAATACTGACAACGTGACATGTTAAAAATGCGTCAATACTGAAACTTCTCATGTTACTGTGTCGCAAATTGAAACCTTAATGTTTTTACTTGTCAAATATGAATTCCTGTATACCTGTGTACAAAAATATACTTCTAAAATACGTAAAATCATAACTAATAGTTACTTACTATTTAAATGTGTAAAAAAAGGGTTTATTGTTTACAGATTACGAACATGATTTTATAAGTAAGGGGTCAGTGGTCATGTAATGAAAGTGCCCAAGACATAATGAAACACTTATGTCACTGTGTCGGGAACCCACTTAATCACATGGATATTTAAGTGAAGTGTCCACAAGCTGAAACTTATGTTATCAGATAAAGTGAAAAATGCCTAATTTCACCCCTTTATGTAACGCTGAAACTAATTCCTTAATCAAAACTGAAAAACATGATTACTGTGATACATGCAACACTATAATTCGTGCAGTGGGCAAATGGCAGACCAATAATTTGTAACATAAGTTTACTTCAAAGTTGCTTTCCAATGCAAATTAAAGCTGTGGCAAACACCAAGGTGAGTGGGTTCATTGATCTACAACAAGAAATTTGTTACAGTAGTCGGAACACAAATAAATGATACATGAGTCAGACTGATTTCCCGCCCCCTTGGAGTGTCAATAAGTTTTACTCAAATTCAAGGCCGAAATAAAATGTTCGACTAATTTTTAACCCTTCTCAGATGTCATTACCTGTACAACACTTATAATATGGCCTAGATTAACCTTATTCATAACTGATGGTCAAAACTGTGACAATCGGGATAATTAGACCAATAGTGAAAACCTTTGTAAGATTGACAGTTGGCAAAATGAGAAACTAGAAACTTTGACTGTGTCTGAGCACCCCGTAAAGCTGTATATAATTGGCTACACTGACCCCACAAGTTCAATGAAACTACTGGATTACTGACGTCAAAAGGGGGCAACTTGAAATGGTGACCAGAATGTTCTGCAATGGTTCGATCTAAGTTCCGGACTTCAAAGCTCCTGAACAACAGATGCAACTTAAGTTTATCCCTGTTGTCAAATTCGTACTGACTTTAGAGTTTCCAGATTATTCTTACTTACTTACTTAGTCCCAACACATTTTATTTTCAGTGAGGTGTACTTTTGTTGGAGTACAGAGCACAGACCATTTCCTTATCATGTGTCTGTCATTGCACCATTCTAAGTCCTGGTGCATTCCAAAGAAACATTGTCTAATGTTACTGATCAAATGAAAAACTCTGGGTTTGTCCTGAGTAATCTTGAAAAAACTGTTGACTTCTCATGCACAGTCGTAAGTAACGGCATCCTGAGTCAATAGCAGACATGGCCAAACCATACTTCAGTGTAGGAAAGTCCTATTTTGGTAACCAGCGGAAGCCATTTTAGGCCTTCAGACGGGTTGGTTGCGACCATGTCTATTAATGAAACATTCTGAACCACTGAAGTCACCTCAAGAAACCATCATTATCGAGTGACAAATTTTACTATCTGGCTACTTTTAAGGTGAAAACCATTGCCACAGTACAGCATGCAAAGTGCAATGACTTCAGTGTAATAACAAAATTAATATAGAAGTTTATCTTCACAAAGGTCCCTAACAACCATCATTTTTGCTGAGAATCACTTTTTAGGGCAAACTGAAAACTGTTCCCAGCTCTGCTTTTCGAGTGGCCACTCAAATGGTTCTTTGTTCCTACTTTCGGTCTATAATCTGTCTACCGATTTATATTATACGGTAGTCAACCTGTTCCATTGGTATGTTCTGAACTTAAATCTGAAACCCATTCTATTCTCGTGATACTCTTCGCTATGCTTTTATCTTTACATTGAGCTGCAAAGTATGAGAACACCCCTCTCTCTCAATAACTTGCAGGTTGAATTTGAAACCATGTAATGAGATTTAAAATAGCGCTTAGAGACGCCAGAATGATCCAATCCAACTGCAAATCAGGAATGAGTTCTGGAGAAGTAATCTTCATGCGGTGGTCGATTGCCAAGCATCGTAACTGAAAGGAAAATCCATAGTACTAAATAATGTAAGAAAGAATGGTTTCATCAGATCTATCCCCGTTGCATATCCGTATGCAGATTGTGAGAAATATTTCATATTTTAAGTATTGTAATCATTTTGGCGTCTAATTTTTTAAAGAATACATTTTACAAGAGCAGGCTGAGTATTGAATGATTTTTCTATATTTGCATATGTAACTTTTAAAGCATAGCGAACAGAAAATACTATGGTAATATTAATCAAACAACAAAACGTTGCAGTACCGTATAGTATAAATGGTACAACAGTCCACCAAAGCTGAACAACAACCATGAGTATAACAAAACCAGAAACAGTATTATTTTGAATTTTTTTGCAACTGTTGGCATGTTAGGGCACTTTGTGAAATTTTTCTATAATTTTGTTATTTTTTGAGTCATTGTTTTGCATATTGTGGTGTTTTTCAATAAAAGTAGGCATTTTTGTGTTTTAACATGTTCTTGCTTCTCTACTTCACTGTTTTCCCCATGTTTAATAATATTCTTTAAACCCCTGAAAAAAATGTTGCTGGTACATTTTCCTACATGAAGTCAAATTTTGGATTTCTGCCTGATGCCGTTACTTCCTTGGAGAAGTCAACAGTTCCATTAGTGGATCAGATAGATTTGATGAAGATGATGACGAACGACTTAGCGTGAATGGAGACGAGGGAAAAGCTGTACAAAAGAAAAGTTGTGAAAATAAATGTGGGATATAAAAAGCTGTGCTTAATGTCAGACGTGCTAAAGGGAAAAACGTTTCTCTGGTCAATGTTTAGGAGACTTAGAACCAGCAGACCTTGCTGTTGTTTCAAGTTTGCTCCTGTGACGTCAGTAATAGTAGAAATGAACTTTTCAGTGTCAACAGCTTTATTGGAAGACAAAAGAAAGTCATTTTCTTTTGAAAATCTTAAACCAGATCACATGGTCTATTATATTTGGACATGTGCCCTAATATAACCATCAGCCCAATTATCTATGTTGAACGGAAGCATCTCGCCAAAACTAGGCAACATTTTATTTCATAATTTTCTTTTTAATTTGAAAATCTGCACATGATTTTTTATTGTGTATTGTAATTCTGAACTCACAAAAACCTTCAGTTTGCCATAGCAATAGCAAAAATATTCAGTTATAATTATTTGTCTTTTGTGCGTGTGTGTGTGTTTTTTTTTTTAATAAGGAATTATTTTGTTAATAAAAATACAATTTTCACTTTCTCAAAAACACTGTGAACATTTAAATTGCATTTTTAAGGTGTCATTGTGCGTAAGTGTTTCTTAGACTGCATGCTGTTTGTTAATCTGTAAACAATTAAAGCATTTTTTATAAATTTGTCTTTGTTTCGTTTTACTTTTTTAAAATATTTTTGTAACATGAAGGTTTCAGTTTGACACAGTAACATGAAGGTTTCAGTTTGACACAGTAACATGAAGGTTTCAGTTTGACGCAGTAACATGCAGGTTTCAGTTTGACACACTAACATGAAGGTTTCAGTTTGACGCAGTAACATGCAGGTTTCAGTTTGACGCAGTAACATGCAGGTTTCAGTTTTGACGCAGTAACATGCAAGTTTCAGTTTGACACAGTAACATAAAGGTTTCAGTGTGACGCAGTAACATGCAGGTTTCAGTTTGACGCAGTAACATGAAGGTTTCAGTTTGACACAGTAACATGAAGGTTTCAGTTTGACACAGTAACATGAAGGTTTCAGTTTGACACAGTAACATGAAGGTTTCAGTTTGACACAGTAACATGAAGGTTTCAGTTTGACACAGTAACATGAAGGTTTCAGTTTGACACAGTAACATGCAGGTTTCAGTTTGACGCAGTAACATTAAGGTTTCAGTTTGACGCAGTAACATGAAGGTTTCAGTTTGACACAGTAACATGAAGGTAACAGTTTGACACAGTAACATGAAGGTAACAGTTTGACACAGTAACATAAAGGTTTCAGTGTGACGCAGTAACATACAGGTTTCAGTTTGACGCAGTAACATGAAGGTTCAGTTTGACACAGTAACATGAAGGTTTCAGTTTGACACAGTAACATGAAGATTTCAGTTTGACACAGTAACATGAAGGTTTCAATTTGACACAGTAATATGCAGGTTTCAGTTTGACGCAGTAACATGAAGGTTTCAGTTTGACACAGTAACATGAAGGTTTCACTTTGACACAGTAACACGAAGGTTTCAGTTTGACACAGTAACATGAAGGTTTCAGTTTGACACAGTAACATGAAGGTAACAGTTTGACACAGTAACATGAAAGTAACAGTTTGACACAGTAACATAAAGGTTTCAGTGTGACGCAGTAACATGCAGGTTTCAGTGTGACGCTGTAACATGCAGGTTTCAGTTTGACGCAGTAACATGAAGGTTTCAGTTTGACACAGTAACATGCATTTTTCAGTTTGACACAGTAACATGAAGGTTTCAGTTTGACACAGTAACATGAAGGTTTCAGTTTGACACAGTAACATGAAGGTTTCAGTTTGACACAGTAACATGAAGGTTTCAGTTTGACGCAGTAACATGAAGGTTTCAGTTTGACGCAGTAACATGAAGGTTTCAGTTTGACACAGTAACATGAAGGTTTCAGTTTGACACAGTAACATGAAGGTTTCAGTTTGACACAGTAACATGAAGGTTTAAGTTTGACACAGTAACATGAAGGTTTCAGTTTGACACAGTAACATGAAGGTTTCAGTTTGACACAGTAACATGAAGGTAACAGTTTGACACAGTAACATGGAGGTTTCAGTTTGACACAGTAACATGAATGTTTCAGTTTGACACAGTAACATGAAGGTAACAGTTTGACACAGTAACATGAAGGTAACAGTTTGACACAGTAACAGGAAATAAATATGTGATTATATTTTTAGGTTCAGTTTGGTCCTGTATTATGTCGTTTTATTTTCTTCTTTTAATAATACAAAATAATTTTAATTTAGCTCGGAAACGAAAAAAGAAAGTTTTTCTTTTAGGTCATCCTTTTATTTTCTAGGACATTGTTTGATTTCTTTTTTTTTTTTGGTGATAAATGCATTTTTTATTGGTCATTTTCTAGCAGTTTTTGGTCATAAAAATCATAGCCCAACTTATATTAGGTGAAATTTGAAACGGTAATGAACTGTGTAATGACTTGAAGTGTTAACCCTTGGCTAACAAAACGTATAGCGGCTGTTGTTGTTGTTTTCTTCTACTATGTTGCTGTGATACCCTGTTCAACCTGAAATTTGGTTATAATTGGGGTATATAGGGTGTTACCTTAACTGAGACTATTTGTATTGCCCGTCGGAACATGGATATCAGAACCAATGCGCATGTGCCAGGGACCACCCCAAGGTCCTCCACTACCACTAGTGCTGTTTAACATCTACACAGCAAAAGTAGCCTCCATTTAGCCAACTTGGCTGGGACAAACATTGGCTTTAGCAGGGGACGTACTCATGTATAGAACTGGCTCTGACCTACAGGAAATGGTCGATAGCATACGCGGGACACTACCGATTAATTTCATTAACTCTTTAAGTATCAAAAGCCGATATATCGTACTTCCTTCTAGACCCATTTGGCCCGATCAACGTTAAATCGGCTTTCGTATCTTTTGCTCCTTTCTAGAGCTGTTTTCTAATTTTAACAACCCAAAACGTCATTTCTGACAGGAGGCACTTTCTTTTAAATATCTCATGTATTTATGCTTATAAACATTTAAAAAAAATTGTTTCACACAACAACAATAAAAAAGCACTGGGGTGGCCATTTTTGTTTGGGCCAAATCCAATATTTAACTAATATTAATAACAAATAGATAACTAATCCTCCTAGCCAATAATTATTATTAAAAACAATTAACTAGTACTAAAAGTAATCTACAGATAAAGTAAGATCAAAGGGAGATTGTCAGAGAACTAGTATGGTGTGAATTTATCATCATCATCATATTAATATATTACCAACAACAATAGCAAGGCTCATTTGCTAGAAGTACGACCACACTACACTAGCTGACACAAACTCACCATAACACCGGCAACAGGTACTGACCCTCTTTAATGAAAACACGGTACACACACTAAGCCGCACCCGGCTAACAGTATACATGACGATGTAACAATGAATGCCTAATCACTTGCCAAAACATTGTAGCACAATATAATATAAAAAAAACCATAACAAGACTCAATCAGTGGCTACAGTATACTATCGCTCACGGCGACATCCATTCCAGAAAATGACGCAATACATAACTGCGCTAATATTATCATAAGTACAATCCAGGAGAAAAATCACTAGAATCCACAATATCTATCTAGTAACAAACCAGCTACTCCTGATCACATGAAAAGCAAGAAGTATGAACAAAACTGGCATCCATATAATTCCCCAGCAAAACTGATGACAAAGGCCAACATATCTAGAATTACTTTGCGCCAAAAGGGTCCTCCCGGCTTCCGTTCTAACCGAAACTGGCCGAGCAGGTTTTTAAAGAGACGAACCAGTGTTGTCACTCTACAACGTAACCAATATAAAATTTAGTGACTGTCTATCCTGTGACATCCACCCCTTAAGAAAGAAAACGAAGTTTTCTTCCACCGGAGGAGTCACGCCCAACCCCCTTTGGAGTATGGACGAACAAATGCCGAGATAGCACTTCCTCGTGCAAATAAAGAATGCCAGAGTTGTCTCACACTATTGTCCTGCATGCCTTCTTATTCACTAGACTCAATACAAGAAATAAAAATTCACACCAGGTATTGACAGTCGTGAAAAATAACAACGACTGACTACTCCTAGTAGAGTAAACCCAATGCATGTTACACAAAATCTAAATACCTGATTGTTACCAATCAAACACTAAGTTATCGTAACACAATCATCCTCTCACAATATAGTTATAGGCATAAGGTAATATGGTATATCTACACATAGAGTACACTTACTAGATATTGCCTTTATGGCAGCAATAAACGTTACATTGTATACCAAAATATATTATCATGAAAAACCAATTGAAATAGTCATAATATATTTCTTACATAAGTTCCAATAAATACTCTTTTCAGATGTAACTTTTCACACCGTCTATAACTGTCCAATCATTTCCCAACCTGGACAAGACATCTGCTACCACATAACCTAATACCGCATAACCATGCATTGCAAAGCATTACATAATCTGTACAATTTCATAACATGTCACAGTATAAACAAGCATTGCAAGAAATCTCACAATCTTTACAAATTTACAAAATCCTCAGATATTCCTATCCGAATAGAACTGGGGGCGTAGGTCAGAGTCTCTCAGGTTCAGTTCGCTTCAACCGAACCATCTTACTAAACACGAACCGGAAATCTAACCCTCGCTAATGCTGGACTATTAGCAGGTGGTTTTGAAGCAAAGACATATGCTTCTGCCTAACTGCCTTACGCGCACCCCAACTATTTGCAAAAGTCACCCGTGCCATTTTGGTCTTGTCACGCAACGGCACTACCTCCACAAATCTAACCTGCGCGACTTCGTCAAATACTCTCCTAAGAGTGCGCCAACTAGTATTCTGGGGAACGTTACGCACCCAAACTGTGCGATTATTAGCGTTCGGCCCCTCGTATAAGTACCTACTGCTTCTACTCGTGTCGTTTGGTACTTGTTGCAACTCGCGTCTACAATGTATCTTGTGGTCTTCTCTCTTGGGAGTTTGGTGATGCTGAGCTTCTGCTCCAGCCACACCCTTGGCTTTATGAACTCCCCGTACATTGCCAACGATTAAATCGGCAATGGGATTCTCGAGAACGAACGCGTTCACTCTACCTGTTATGAACGGAGTGTCCACATTGATAGATGCTTGGGGGTAAGACTCTACTTTGCCCCCGAACGTGGTGCACTTAACAGTTTTGCCTGTAAGGCAGGAATCGTCATCACCCTTCCTCCCGTGAAAACACGAATACACTGTAACACCAAAGACTCCACGAAAACCACACTTAACAATGAGGTGGTAGAAGATAACTCTTGCACTAAGCACCATTTTCACTTCAGTGAAAATAAACTAGGTAAACTATCAGTAATAGTATACTATAATGTCACAAACTATATATATATAATCCAAATATAACCAAACTACTAAGGCAATAAAGTAAGATCAGACTTAACTAACAATCAATATACATACACATTAAGATATACTAGTACAGTAAAGAAAAGTCAAAACATGAGGAAAGAAAACAATAACAAAGCAAGAAGCAAATACAGAAATAGCACTAAACTACTCAACAAGTCAAAGTAAATGATAGATAGAATTAGTAAGAAAGACAGACAATAGAAAATTAAATTCTCAGAAAAACAAGAAAATATCAATATATTACATAATACATCAACATACAACCAATAACTTACTGAAGCTCCAACGGCGCTTGAGTAGGGAGAATCCTCAGCACTGACGAAGGTGATGATGACGAAACGAACTAGACTCCACAATTATAGACGAATAATCCAAACGAAACTCAGTCCAGAACTAGCTTCACTGTCAATCAGAGTGTCACAAACTCGCAACAGAGTTTCTTGTCACGGTATAATACTGGCACACGTAATAATGCACTGTCCTCTACGGTGCTCACACCGCACTGTTCATTATATATCTTGCACTGACTACTTCTTCTACGTTCACCTACACAGCTACTATCACAGTCTATCCAACAGGTACACGTGTAAGATCCTTGGCAATGTCACATATGTAGCACACGACCAGTTTATAAGTACCTTAGATGATCCAAGGATCCCAGCAAACTGTAAGGTAATATCTACTGGACCCCGGCACGTCGGCAGGACACACTGTACGAAGGAATACGCCCCTGGTCAGGCACTTCTGCGTTGTCAGGCAATGTCACTGGCGTCGGCTTAGGAAGGTCACGTCAGAGCTTATTCACCCCTGGGTGGGCACATCTGAGAGGCAAAGACAGAACCAGCAGCTCATCATGATGACTTGAGGTACCAATCAACTCTAACAATCTCGTAATAGCTATAACCACTCCTACCAAACATCACCTACAACCCTATACCGAGATTGACCGAGCTATCTCCTATCTGACACCTGGGCATGCCGTCTGGGCCCCTAAATAAATGGTACCAACAATCAAGCTCCGCTGCTCCTCCTGCATCAATGTCGCCATCACCCAACAAAACTCAGAGATGTGTCAAACTGACCCGTCTGACGTACACTGTAACATTAGCCTAACACTTTGACAATCGTACTTAACCCTGCCAATAAACCATAATAAACTACTTGACACCTAACTACACACTATTTCACCTGCGATAAACTGAAAACGTACAGAAAATAGCCATAACGAACTGCGATGCTACAAGTAGGTCAGCGCTTGAGAACGAGGTCAGGTCACGCGACCGAAAACAATATCGTAACAGACTGACACACAGACTAACCTTTCACTGGACACTGAAAAAGGAAAACAACTCACTCCTGTGAGTTGACGGAAAATATGAAGGCGGCAGCACAGTGGCGTAACCAGCCTTCTAACACTCTGTGTGTACAAAATTTAATGGCAATAATATTATTGGGTCAAAACGTCAGCTAGCTGGGAAATAACGCTATAACATACAGGCCTCCATGACCAAAAGAATAGTCCGCAATACGTATTATCAAAATATCTTCCCCACGGCCTCTAACTGACCGGACAAGAGCCACCCAGATGTCAGAACAACAATCTATGGATGCTGTTGGATCTAACCTTATTTGTACTGTGGATTTAACACATGGCTCATTGTCTACAGATAGGACCACAGCACACAATAGCTGACATGAGTAATACAATCACGCCTCAAATACAGTAATATCCCTTTAATGAGAAGTACACACAGCAATCAATATGCATGAAACTGCAATACATAATATAATGAATATTTAAGCCAAACTTACATGCGAGAATAATAATAACTCTCCTAATAGCAAAAATGCAAAGCACAATGCAATGAAAACTGTCACATATCTTGCCATACACTACAGTTGAACATAAGAACCAAAATGGTCATCGACATAAACTCATCAGTGAATGCACAATGACTATCGCTCATAGACGACATTTACTACTAAGTTAACGCAACACAATTGCAACCAACGTATCACAAATAATAATCAGGAAGGGGGAAATCACTAGAATCTTCAGAACACAATCTAGCACCCATCAAATACTCCTGAACATAAGAACATCGGCAAGCACTGAGCAAAAGTGGCACTCCTAAATCCCAGCACAGTTACAGACCACGGCAACAAAAATGTTCTCACCGAACGGCGGACATCGCAAGAATGAATTTGCGCCAAAAGGTTTCTCCCGACTTCCGTTCTAGCCGAAACCTGCTGAACAAGTTTTTAAATATGAATAACAATTTTGTCACTCTACAGTGTAACCAATATAGAATTTAGTGAATGTCTATCCTGTGACAGTATGGTATAAAAGACTTATTTTCTTAAAATATTTTCTAGACATGTCTCATATTTTATACCATGGAGAATGTACAATATTTTTCTTCCAGAATCCCAGGTTATCTTTGGTGGTGATCCGATCCATTAAGTTATGCATAGGTGCTCATGTATCATATAATCCCTCTATTATCTTCATAGTACTATGCATTTAAGACATTTCAAACATTTCATTTATACAGATTGTCTTTGAACCTTAACGCAGTGATAATTATACTACTATACCAACAACATGTTATCATAAATGTACAAAGTGGGAAAAATTCTCAAATTGAACCTTGTATTATTTGTTTGTTCTTTATGTTGGGACAACTTTCGCGATATGCAGACTAATATGTGTTCGTGTGATGAAAGTATCCTTATACAGTATGCAATTTTTTTCTTTTCTCTCTCAAGTGATCAACTTTATCTCCAGGTCCGTATTATAAGGATGATCCAGGTTCATAAAGAAAACTGTCAAGTCATCTGACTAGGAACTGATTTCCTTTTTCCTTTTCTTCGTGGTCAATCAGGTATGACTATGTCACCTGCTATATGTTACAACCATATTTACTAGTGTCTTAATTGTGATTACGAATGGCAACACCGTAACTGTGTGTATCTTTTATTTTTATAATCAATAAAATGGCTAATTATAATTGCTGGCCATTCCTGGAACACTTGTCATCACTTGTTCCATTCGGGGTACTATGTTAGGGTTGATATGAACATTCACTCTGGAATTACGTCATTGTTAATGATTTCACCGGGATAGTAACTTGCTCTGTCTGAAAATAGAGTACATGGGAAAGATAAAATGTGATTACTGAGATTATTGTTCACATTTGCGTAGATCCTGCTTGGAGTGGCAAGCACTTAAACACCTGGGTGTGTTTCAGAAACCGTTCCACCCGAGACACAACTGATTTGCTCATAAACCTTTCCAGCTCCTTGAGTTTTATTCTCCAGTTGTAGCAGTGCAATGTGTTGGTCGGTCAATCTGGGATGATACTGTATGGTGGGCACAATATTTGAAGCGTTGCTGACAGTGGGCACAGTATTTGACAAGTTGTTGACAGTGGGCACATTATTTGACACGTTGTTGACAGTGGGCACAATATTTGACACGTTGTTGATGTTGAGAGGTTGGTGGGCAGCTGAAGAAAACGTCAATGGCTGTACTGTAGCTGGGAGGGGCGTGACTAGCGAGTGTGGTAGCCTTACAAACGTAGCAACAGGAGGCGATTCTTCAGCCACAGGGAGATGCGGGGGTTCGGCGGTGGTACGGACTTGTAGAGGCAGGGCGCTGTGCATAGACTCAACGCTACTAGTTGGGTCTGGTGAATCTATGTCTGTTTCTCTGTGGGTTGTTTTTGACGTATCTGTGGTATGATAGTGGTTCACTGTGGCTCCATGGATGGATGTGCCATTAGATAAAACTGATGGTGCTATCTGGCGATGATTAGCCTTCTTAATTCGTGCTGTATGAGCTTTGGTGACTATGTTTTTCTTGTCATCTTGTTCAAACTTATTTATCACCAACTTGCGAATTTCTCTTCGTCTTGCAGACAAACAAACAGGAAACCTGTTTTCTAGTAATTTCTGCACTTGTCGTGTTGTGAGTGTGTTGAGGTCACCTTCTTTCATGATTGCTTTTATCTCTGCCCTCAGCTCCTCTGTGCTTGGGCCAGTGACTGGGATGGATTTCATGGGTGTCGACTGTTCTACTGTTGTTAGTGGGTCGCAAACTTGACTTGGTGTGTCAGTGTCGGTCTGTGTGGCGACGCAGATCATTTTGGTTTTATTTGTTGCTGGTTCTTGTGTTACCGTTTTAAGTTGATTATTTCTAGGAGGCGACTGTACTAAATTCACTTGTTGGTATGTCTTATCTGTCTTTCCTGATGTTATTGGACCGATGTGTGCCCTCCATCCATCTTCTGTTGTCAGGAGGCAAACTTGTCCGTTCTTCGATGTTACGTGACGAAACTCCCACATCTTTCTGGTTTTAACTTCATTGATGAAATTTGGTACAGCTTAGTCTATGGGCTCTTTTGTTCAGTGTATCCCAGTGTTTGTTTCGTGGTCTGCGCTCTATTTTCTTGGGGAAATAATGTGGTGGTTTTCTCATTGACTTTGAACTGGGGTTTGAACTGGGGACAGTCTGGGTTGGATACCGTTGTGTCTGCCATGTTTGACTTGGTTCTTTTGGGTGTATTCTCCTTAGTTGATCCATATATAGTGGTATAATCTTTGCTGATTTTTTATTGCTCTTAACAAGAGGACTGGTCACGGCAACACTTCGGTATTACATGTAACAATATGCCGGCGGCATTAAATTTCAGATCAGTCAATGCGGCATTATGGATTCAAAGTTCATGGTTTTGCTTTTTATTTTCTCCTTTTTCCTTGATTCTATCTCGAGGGTTGGTGCTTCTTATGCTACTATGGTTTTTCTTTCTGCTTTATCTATTTTTCCACATTTTCTCTTGTTTGCAGGGAGATGTATCATGTTTCTTCTTTTTCTTCAATCTTCGAACATGCACTTGCTCACAGCTATAGCAAAATACCTTGGCAATCAAAAGCATGAAAATTGGTTCATACTTACAAATTTGTCAGAAATAACATGATCATAAAAACACATGATCGTCCTAGAATTTACAGTTTTTAGCAACCTTCTGTTGATTTCTCGAACAAGAAATATTGAGCTGAAAAGAACACATCTTTCTTCATCGCTCTACAGATCATGACTAAATCATGGCGTCTACTTTCGCTGGGGAAAAGTCTCTGAGCTCTATCATTGGGCAAAAGAATCACGTGACTAATTTTTGACATATCGAACGCCACTCTTAGCCTCAATAAAATATTATGTTACCGAGTTAACTTTTATAATTTGTTTCTGGGGAAATGGTGGTTTTATGCGAATCTGTATTTGGTTAAAATAATAGCCTGTTTCTGACTAAATAGCAGTATACGCTGCCACACTTGGACATCAGAACCAATGCGCATTTACCCGGGACTACCCTAGGGTTCTCCACTATCACCAGTGCTGCTTAACATTAACTTTCACAGATGACATACTCATGTACAGAACTGACTCATACAGACAGAAAATGGTCCAAGACATACAAGAGACACTACATGCGGTTTCTAAATGGTGTGAGGAAAGCGGATCAAAGGTCAATCCCAACAAGGCCAGTGCGATTTGGTGCTCTTTGACAAATTTCATAGTGAAAGCAGCCCTTCCAGACATCACTTTCAATCAGCAGAACATTGAAAGGTAAGACAGGCTGAAGTATCTGGGAGTAACGTTTGATGGTGGGCTATCATTCAAGTATCATGTCCAACATCATACAGAAGTACAAGCGAGGACTGATAGCCTTTAAAGTAATGGCTGCTGCGCGCTTGGAACAGAGACTGTTGTTTCTCATGTATCATCAGCTTGTGATTTCAATAATCAAATACGGGCTAGGAATACTGACGCTGTCAGTGTCACAATGTGAACGGCTGGAACGCATTCAGAATGAAGTGATGCGACTAGTTTTAGGCTGTACGCGTGATAAGCCCCATTGTGACAATGAGATACGTTCTCGGATTGCTGTCGATTAGATCCAGATATGCGATGGCCCAGGTAAAAGCATATATGCGGGTAACCACCGATAAAAGACACCCCCAACATGAGAAAGTAGCTGACATCAAAGGAGAAAGAATCAAGAGAGGGATGTCATGGATGGCACAGGCAGAGGCTACGATTGGTCAGTTGACTAGTGTTGGAAATGTATCCAAAACGGAAAGAGTGGAGTAAGTCTGGGAAGAACTGGATAAACTACCAGCAGGTCATCATTAGGCTTGGCAGAGAGTGCAAATCTTGGGGCAATGGAAAAGCAGAGCTGGTGATTAATCAGTTGATGCTGGATCTGATGACGCCATTGTGTACACTGATGGGTCTGTAGTGCGTGGTGAGAAATTAGGAGCATCAGTGCGAGAATAAATGGCTGAAAACAGTGGAACCTCCTTGACAACAACCTCAAGCATGAGAATGGAGGTAGAAGCAGTTACTGCACCACTGTGGCTGTCTGAAACTCCATCAACCAGGGCAGTTATATTGTCAAACTCTCAAGCCATGGTTCGGAAAGTTTAGAACAAATGGTAGCGGCAGGAATGGAAAGCATCCATAGAATCCTTAAGTCTTCAAGAACTGGTGTGGATCTAATGTCCTGGTCATGCAGGGGTACGTGGCAATAAGAGAGCTGACAGACTGGCCTCGAGAGCACTCATAGTGGAGACACTTGACATGGATAAGGTAAAGATACTAATGGCTATTAATGATAGACTGTTGGATAATGACACTGCAATGGATGAATAGCAAAGGCTGAGGTTGTTGGAGTTTGGCATGAAATGTGGGACAAGCAGATATGGACGTGAGTGAGGATGCATCCGTTGCATGTACAACCAGCGTCCTACAGGTACATCATTCATACTCTTCGATATTTGCTGAGGGAGCCTGAACACCAATGGGTCTACCCAGAGTGAAGGCAGGTCGATTCTGATTAACAATAACAATAATCTCGAATATACCGGTACGAAATAAATTATTCCAATCAGTAATATTAACTCAAGCGCATAATTTTCTCTATCTGTTCAGGTTCATCAGTCTCTGATCTAGGTAATTTTAAGAAGCCAGCAACCTGGAAACATCGGAAGGAACATCATGACAAATGTAATTGAGGGTTATCAACTCAAGAACGTTGCAAATTTGATAATATTGTGTATCCTAGACATGGGCATATCTTAGGTGGCATTTCCTGACATATATATCCTTTGCATATATTTAAAAAAGATGACGTATAGGCCTATTACAAGCTCAGCAGAATTAAACAAGTGGTATGTGTCAGACTTCGCAAAGGCCACAACAGATTGGGATACCATCTGTTCAACAAGCTAAAGATAGAAACTACTGATGCGTGTAACTGTGGCACTGATAAAATGACAGCTGAACATCTGCTTCAAAGATGCTCAACATATGAAAAACATATAAAGTGCATATGGCCGTTCCTGGAAAAAAAGCTGACTACTACTTTCTTTGAACATATTCAAGTTGACGCCTGAAAATGAAAGAAGAAGAAGAAATCTTTTATGGTTTAGTTTTGGCAGAGGAGCGGGACTGCGACAGGTGTCTGACATAATATACTTTATGATGTAAAGTGTTAGGGCATCGAACTGAAGCATGGAAAGCATATACGTGAACCAAGTGTTAGTTCATCGAACTGAAGCATGGAAATCATATACGTGAACCAAGTGTTAGTGCATCGAACTGAAGCATGGAAAGCATATACATGAACCAAGTGGTAGTGTATCGAACTGAAGCATGGAAAGTATATACGTGAACCAAGTGGATGCAAAAGCACCCCATTAGAGTTGAGGGTTTACAGAAAAGGACTGGACAGGACATCTAGAATGGCTCATGATATCCGAGGTATGCTAGCAAGGGAAGACATTACCATTACGCGAACAAGGCAGTCGCCTAGGGCGGCGAAATCGGGTAAAATGTTTAAAAAATGATGTAACGAAAAAAAATTCTTATTTGAGAATAAAAACATCTTTTATTCTCTGGCACTGTTAAGTTATTTCAGCGCCCCGGGGCAGGTGCAGACAGCAAATAAGGAACATGTGAGGTGCCAACTAGTGAGATATCCGTGATACACTCGCCCAAATATAATTAGATTACAGCATTTTGAATTTTCCTTCAATACGCCAAGATAGATTTTCTACACAACCCGCCTCCATTTGCCCTACCCTGCTCAGATTTCTCAAAAAGTCCAGTTCTAGTGACGTAAAGTTACCGTTTATAACCCACTACTATAAAAATTTGAAAATTGTCAAGGACGATAAAATCTAATGCAAAATATTGGACACTACTTGAATTTTTTTTTAACTAACGTATTCTAAGAATCTATTATTAGTTACAACATGCGACAGTTGTCGTTAAACGTCGCATTTTCAAAAAACGCCGCGAGCTGCTTGCTTTTTGGATCTATTAACGCCACGCGATGGTACCCATCCCTATTACCAAAGGCTTTTTCGTTGCTCCGTACTAATTTTTAAATATAACATAAAACCGTTTTGGCTGTCGGCCAACACGTGTTTCGTCTTCAAAAAACACAGAAGACAGGAGGTAGCGAGAAGAGGGGGGGGGGGTTTAGTATGGAAAAAGTCTAAACCCACTTGGGTATTGTCAAACTGAAACAACTGAGTGCCGGGCAGCGAACGGGGCAAAAGAACGACAGAAAAACGTAGAAAGGAATTGCATTCTATAGAAGGATGAATAAAAAGGAAAAGACAGAATGAAATTATAAACGAGAATGTTGCTTATTCAATACTATACTCATCATCATGTGACGTATTCTTTCCAGAACGTTGTCTCCATTACAGCTGCTCTGAACGCATCACGATTCTGGGCAAGTCGACCTGCATCAGCCAAAGACAAGTTCAGACTCTCTGTGATGTCCTGGGTCCACCGTCGTCTAGGTCGACCCCTTCCCCTTTGTCCAGGGACCATGCCTTCCATCACTGTTTTTTCCAGACTATTATGTCTTTTTATATGACCGAAAAATTTCAGCTTCCTTATTGCGATGGTATTTAGGAGCCAATGTTCCTGTACGTTTTGTGAGTGCAGTACTTCTCTGTTGGTCTTTTTTTCTGTCCAGGGTATTCTCAACATCCTTCTGTAGCATTTCATTTCGAATGATATAATCTTTTTTGCAACTGTTTTATTGAGTGTCCAAGTCTCGCAGCCGTATGTTGCTACTGGGAATATACATGCTCTGATCAGTTGTAACTTTGTTTCTTTGCTTGTGCCTTGCCATAGGTTTTTTCATCTGTATTAGCTTATGTGAAGCAATTGCAAGTCTTCTTTTAATTTCTACTGCACAGTCGCCAGAGCTGTTAATGATTGATCCTAAGTATTCGAATTCATTGACACTTTCCAGTTCTTCGTTATCAATTTCAATTTCTGGTTTGGTCTTTACTTTGTCTGTTGTCAATACTTTGGTCTTCTTGGTGTTTAGGTATAGATTCTGGGCCTCGCTGTGTTTTTTGGTGGACAGAAGTAATTGTTCAAGTCCTTTTGGGTTGGTCGATAGGAGGACCGTGTCGTCAGCATATCTGATTTCCGGGATCTGGTACCCGCCGATGTTAAATGATACAAACTCTGTGTGTTCTTGGTCATCTCTTACGTTTCTCATGATATTCTCGGCATAAATGTTAAACAGGTAAGGGGAAAGGGTACAGCCTTGTCTAATACTATACTATTCCCTATAAAAACGTATCTGGACTTAGAGTAAAAGTATTTTGTTCAGAATAAATACAGAGAAAAGTACAAAGATGCAAACTTAGATAAAGACGTAGATGAAAATATACTGGCTAGATAAAGGACACTAGCTTGATTAATAATCACTTTCCATCTTTAACATAGCTTCAAAATTGACTGAGTTGTCGCATAAAATAAAAATTGACAACAGATATACGGGCACACTGATATCTCAGTTCAATTTAAAGGTTACATTTTTTCTAGTCGCGTTGGTTGGAAACAAGTCAAATTGGCTTGCCTCATTTTAATAGACACTACTACTGAGGAAGGGAGGGGTAACTTTGCAGTTTTGCCAGCCTAAAGCGACACATGGTCTAAATAGTAATATTAGAGTCAGACTGACGAACTTATTGATAAACGTACATAAATGTTTGGGATTTTTCAAAAAAGAGTCAAATCGGCGTAGTTTCTTATGTTCTTATATCTAGCTATTAAATAGCTTCGTCCACAAGTTTTTATTACCGTCCGTCGCATTGCGGCAGAGACGACGTCACTAATCAGTATGCAAGAGAGGTCAAAAGGTGGGCGAATGATAGCGAAGGGTTCAGGGGGCATTAGTGGATGTGTCGTGGAACAGTGAGGAGGCTGTGTGAATTGCTCGGGGATATTTCAGATGTCGGTGTGTTTGATAGATATGTTCTGAAGTAAGTCTGTTCATCCTGGAATGACAGAGTGCCTGATTCATTCACAGGATAGGTAGAGGAGTGAATAGAATTGAGATAGTGATGTTTAAAGACGGAAGACGGGCGATGTTCCCGGTTCTTATATATTCGTATGTTCATAGAGATACAGCTGATTACAGGACTGGATCTCGACATTTACTGACAGACTGTTATATGCCAGAATCTGTGTTTACCCTATGCCAGGGGAGTTAGCGATGTTTAGTGGAAGAGGTCTTACAAGTAATACTTCACTGGAGCATACGTTTTATCCATAATAAACATGTTCGTGATGTGCATAAGCTGGACGTTTCTTCAATTCTTGTGCGGATGTTTATGTAGCAAGTTTAAGAACTCTTGTATGATCACTTGGCTACTGCAAATATGTTTTACTCTTCCATGAATTAAATCATTAAACCTAAGAGCAAGTTGGAGAACGCCACAGCTTTTTGGGGCCAAGTACCGTGGATTTTGAACTCGTAAAGTACATTATCTTAAAACCAGGTCTACAAGCAAATGTTTACCGTAAGTTCGTCCCACTTACGGACAAGGTGAAGGTCACATCTGCTCAGAGCGGTGTTGGAATGGAGGAGAGGAAATTTTTGAAGTAACTTTCGAAATATATTATGAATTAACTGTTTATTATTATCAAGATGTCGGCAGTGGAAAAGTTAAGAGTGCCAGCGTTATTCAAGAACTTTATTCATTAGAGGAAAATATCAATTTACCAGCAGTCACTATTTTAAGTGATCGACTTCTGCGAGTCTACAATAAAATTCAAAATGGAGTCCTGTCAGACCGGAGTTTAGGGAAGGACTAGTGACGAATCGTTTTACATTGTTGTGGAGTGCTTCAGAGCGGCACATCCATTTTTGTAGCACCATATCTCAGGCCAGGAAGGAGACTGTTTTATTTTCATACAATATAAGTGCGATTTTTTACATCTTTCGGTCTGTGTTCATGAATATTTTGGTTGGATCTCCATCTGCTCTGATGTTTGTTTTCCTTTTTTAATGTATTAATATATGGAATTCTTGTATAAGCGGGCAAGGCTGGCTCGGCTGTCTTGTTGTGTGATACATCTCGCCGTAAAGCGGGCACACACAAATTGTCTATAGGTACTGTGTGGTGATCATAATCTGTCAGATCATTACAATTATTATTATTTTTTTTTCTTCTTTATTATTTTCGGACTTGTTTTAATGTTGGTCTTTGTCATATTCTGTTGATTATTGTAATTTTTCGTCTTTAGTGGTCGTGCTCTGTTTATCGAATCTGACCATCAATTCAGTTGATTCATGTATTAAACGGTGGATCTTCTACTGATCACCTTTTTTTTTCATTACCTGTTAAAACTTTTATACCTTATCTTTCTTTATACCTTAGTATTGCCCTTGTTATGCTTGATCTGTTGTCTATTTATATATATACATATATATATATATATATATATATATATATATATATATATATATATATATATATCTTAAATTGTATTGTCTTGGTTGCTCCTTTGGAAATATATTACTGTATCCTTTGGAAATAGTGCAAAATTGTTCAGATCTGATATTGAGTATAAGGCAATTTGGTGAAAAGTCATATAATTTTATTTAAGAGTTGTTATTTGTGTACCTGATTGATTATATCAGGGTATCTCAACATGTCTCGCCTAGAACATTTTGTCACCGTGGGTGAAAGACTTGGGATTCAAGCGAAGGCATTGAAAGAGTTTGCGTTAGAGCAGGTGGCTAAGGAAGAGAAAAAATTAGAACAAGAATTAGCTGAGATGAGAAGGCGATCTTTAGCCTAAATAACATCTGGAAGTCCTCCCAATACAGCACAAGTACAAAATTAAGATTATACCAGAGTTGCGTGCTTTCTGTGCTTCTCTATGGTGCGGAATGCTGGAGAGTCACAGAGAAGGAAATGTCAAAATTGTCCTCTTTTCACACAACATGCCTAAGAAAAATTCACCGAATCTTTTGGCCGAATACCATCACCAACCAAGATCTGCTTACTCGTAGCGAGCAAGAGGACATGCACACCATCATAGCTGGCAGACGCTGGAGCTGGGTTGGTCATGTCCTCAGAAGAGACCCCGATGCCATCACAAGAACAGCTATGCTTTGGACCCCTGAAAACATAGTGAAGGCAAGTTGAAAAGAAGCCGACCAAAAACAACTTGGCGGAGGACTGTGTGTACCTGAGATTAATCAGAATCTCAACAGAGTTGGGGCACTGTACGAAGGATGGCCACCGACCGTGCAAAGTGGAATCAATTTGTTGTTGCCCTACAAGACTCCACTAGGCGTGATGGCCACTGACTGCTTTGACGGTCGGTGGTTAAGGATCGAAGAAGAAGAAGAAGGAGAAGAGAAGGCGAGAAGACAGAGAAGCAGCTGAGAAAAAATTAGAGCAAGAATTAGCGGAGAAGAGGAGGCAAGATGAAAAAGAACAAAAGCTAGCACAGTTTGAGCATGAGCAAAAAATGGCTGAAATTCAGCTTCAAAAGCTTAAACTTGAGAATGAGAACAAACCGGTGGAGAGCACTAATCAGGGCACAACAAAAAGGGATCATGGGTGTCCTTTTAAGGTTCATTTACCTAAATTTCATCCATCCGATGACATATCGTGTTACTTGAATAGGTTTCAGACAATTTGTCAGGAACATAAACTGGACAAATCTGAATGGCCTAGTAAATTAATGTCATTATTTTCAGGTGAAGCTCTTACAGCTATCTGCACTTTGGATGATGCCTCTAGAAGTGACTATGATTCTATAAAGGCATTATTATTGAAAAATTTCCAGCTGGATACTCACGGTTATAGATTAAAATTCAAAACTTTATTGCCTGACTCGGCCAAGGACTTCGCAGAATACATTGCATCTATCAAGCTTACTTTTCAGAGATGGATTGAACTGTCACGAATCGATCATACTTTTGAGTCGCTTATGGATCTCATGCTAAGAGATAAGGTTCTCTCTTCAGTCAGTCCAGAATTTTTGACCTATCTCCAAGAGAGGGATCCGCAAACCATTGCTGAAATGGAAATTTTGGGGCGACGTTTCATGACCGCACATCCTGGGAGGAATATAAGCAACTCAAACATCAAGGAGGCATTACCAGTTGCCTCAGCAAAGGCTATATATACAAGAAATCAAAAACAGGGACCACCTGATAATGCTTCAGGCTGGGGACGAAATTTTAGCCGGAATGCCGGATCCTTCAGGGGTCGGTATAACTTTGCATACAGACAATTTCGACCACATAACCAGGGAAATATGCCTCAACAACAATTTAATGGACCAAACAGAGGCTGGACCAGAACTCAGAATTCCTATTCTAACAGAGGAAGATCAAATTATAGTAATGATTGCAATTACCAGAACAACTGGAATAATCAGCACTGCAGAGGCTCTCGACCCCCACATAGGGCTAATGCTGCTGTTGAACAAAACAACCAGTCAGTTGCTCGGAATCAAGGGTATGAGACCACGTCGCATGCCAATGCATGCAGTGTTGATCTTTCTAATAAAGCAAATTGCTCTGCTTGCAACACTCTTTTTCAAACAGATGAAGTATCCAGATTAATTTGTGGTCACCCTCTACCAGTACTTGCTTCTCATGATGGAAAAGGTTCACTTAAATTTTGCAGGGGATTTGTTAATCATAGACTTGTTTCCGTCCTCAGGGATACGGGATGCACTACCGTAGGAGTGCGACAATCTCTGGTTGATAACTCATGTTACACTGGTAAACAGGTGAAATGTGTTACCTTCGGGGGCACAGTTGAATATTATCAAACTGCCTTTGTTTACATAAACACACCTTACTTCACAGGGAATGTTCTTGCTTGTATGTTGGAAAATCCAGTCAGCGAGTTGATTCTGGGGAACCTCCCTGGGCTGAAGGAGTGCTCAGATGATGATATTAAAAGTTGGGAAAACCAGCATTTAGTGACTGCTAATGCAGTTACTACACGGGCACAGGCTCAGGCAGAGGCCAATGATAGTACGGCATCAGAGAATGAGGATGATGACAATTTACAAGTTTCACTTGTCAGTAAAGAGTCATTCATTACTATGCAACATAATGATGACTCATTGAAAAAAATTTTCAAGGTTGCTAGAAAAGATGATGTTGTGTACAACGAGAGGGCGATTCACTGGTACACCATCAAAAATGGTATTCTAATTAGAAATTTTAATGATGCTAATTCTGAGAAAAAACAGATCATGGTGCCAACTAATTTTAGACCTTTTATTTTGCAACATGCCCATGATGTCAACTGTGCAGGCCATTTGGGGATAGCTCGTACTAAACAAAGAGTGCTGTCCAATTTTTTTCTGGCCTGGGGTCACCAAAGATGTGAAAACTTTTTGTAGAACTTGCAAGACATGCCAAAGCGTGGCTGCGAAAGGTGCATATCACAAAGCACCTATACAGGCCTTTGATATCTCTAACAGACCATTCGCTAAGATGGCAATTGACATCATAGGACCATTACCAGTAGTATCAGCAAGAGGCCACAGATTCATTCTTACGTGCATTGACATGTGCACACGGTGGCCTGAAGCGATACCACTTAAGAACATCACAACTAGAGATGTTGCTGATGCACTCATGATCATTTTCAGTAGATTGGGGTTTCCGGAGGAAATACTATCAGACAGAGGTAGACAATTTACATCAGAAGTTATGGCACAGGTTATGAAGGATTTTCAAATTGAGAGGTCTCTAAGCAGTGCCTATCACCCAGAAGGTAACGGCACAGTAGAACGATTCAATAAGACACTCAAACAGATGTTGGGTAAGGTTACCTCACAATGTCCACAGGACTGGGACAGAATTTTACCAGCTGTTTTGTTCGCCTATCGGGAAATCCCAAACGAACAAACTGGGTTTTCGCCATTTGAATTAATTTTTGGGGCAAAGCCTAGAGGTCCCATGTCGATCTTAAAACAGCTTCTCGTGGGCTCCGAGTTGTCAGAGGAGGTTCAATCCTCTTATGAATATGTTGTAAATCTACGAAAAAAGATTGTGGAAGCATGCCTGATAGCAGTGGATGCTTCAGAGAGAGCAAAAGAAAAAAACCAGACTATGCACTAATGAGAAGAGAAAATTACGCTTATTGTGGCCATGGGATGAAGCATATGTGCTTCTCCCTACAAAAGAGAATAAACTATTAATTGCATGGAGAGGACCGTATAAAGTGGTTTCACAGTTAACTGATGTTGATTATATTGTGGATATAAAGGGTCAACATAGAACATTTCACATCAACATGCTCCAAAAATTCCATTCTCGACCTGGTAATCTTCAACCAATTTTCGAGGCCATTGATGCGTCTGACTCAAACTATTCCTCACTTGCTGTAATTCATGATGAGGAGTCTTCATTCGAAGATGTCTCTCTGCCATTATCTTTTGTTCCGCTTCAAGCGTCAGAATCTTGGAGGGACGTTTCTATATCTCCAGATCTATCAGTCGACCAACACACTCAAATTTATACTCTGTTACAATCCTATCAGGATGTGTTGACTGAGATCCCAGGTAGTACTGATGTCATCGCTCATGACATTCTACTTCAAGATCAAACACCTATCCGGATAAAGCCATATCCCATACCAATTCATTTTCAGGCTCAAGTGGATAAGGAAATTGATAACATGCTTAAAATGGGTATTATAGAACCATCTCAATCACCTTACTCATTTCCTCTAGTGATTGTTAGGAAAAAGATAAGTCCATTAGAATCTGTATAGACTTCCGTCGTCTTAACAGTATAACTTCTACTGATGCAGAACCTATGCCTGTTCTTGATTCCTTACTGGAAAAGATGTCTGATGCCACATATTTCAGTAAACTTGATGTTTCAAAAGGCTACTGGCAGATTCCCTTAACAGATAGATCTAAGCCTTACACTGCCTTTGCCACTCCTAATGGATTATATCAGTGGACTCATATGTGTTTTGGGCTAGTGAACGCACCGGCAACGTTTGTCCGGATGATGAGATTACTATTTGCTGGTCGGCCTGATATCATAACATATATCGACGATATCTGTCTCTTCCACAATTCTTGGCAGGACCATATCTTAGGTCTTCAGTCTTTATTGGACATTCTACGCAGTCACCACCTCACTGCTAGACCTTCAAAAGTCCAGATCGGCTATAAAGAAATTTCTTTTCTGGGACATAGAATTTCTCAAGGATTCTTAAAAACAGATGATGACACTGTCTCAAAAATTCTTAATCTTGAGGTTCCTAAAACAAAAAAACAAGTCATGAGTTTGTTAGGTCTAATCAACTTTTACAGGAAATTTATTCCTCGTTTCTCGGAAATAACTTCTATTTTATCATCTTTGCTGAAAAAGGGATGTCCTAACAAAATAGTCTGGACCCAGCCATGCCAAGATGTATTAAACCGTATTAAATTTTCATTTTCAAAGGCACCAATATTGAAACTGCCTAATCCATTTATCTCCTTTACTCTCAGGTGTGATGCATCTCAATATGCGATAGGAGCGTCTTTGATGCAACTCCACAACAATGTTTTGCATCCAGTATTGTATGTGAGCCGCAAGTTATCTTCAACAGAAGCGAAATATCCCATTCTGGAAAGAGAGCTCCTAGCAATATCATGGAGTGTTTCCAAACTACAAAAATACTTGATTGGGGCTCCATTTGTCATCGAAACAGACCAGAGGGCTCTAGCATATCTACAAAATGCTAATTTTTCAAATCAAAGAACAGCTAGATATGCCCTAAGTCTACAGCCATACTCTTACACCATCCGGGCGATCAAGGGCTCTGAGAACAATCTTGCAGACGTCCTGTCACGCTGTACAACCATCTAGTCTAGTACTGGTTTGATACATCACGGAATTACCCCAGATGGACAAAATCTGAGAATCTGTCATATTCAAGTTAGTTGTCTTCGACAATCTACAGGTACACTTATATTTGCCACATTTGACTATCTTTATGTTCATTCCATGAGACTGTTATTCGCATAGTTCAAGGACTTTGTTTACAGCAACTAGTATGCATGGATACTTGCATTATGTGTTGGTAGGAAACTTTATCGGTGATGGATATTCAGGGGAAACAACCTAGTGTATAACTTTTTCTACATGGGACATCAATCATACTCAGGATTCAGGTACATCTCAGTACACATTGTGAACCAAAGAAACTATTCAGGGATAATTTATTACATTTTATTTGATAACCCATGGACATGAATCGTGAACTTGAATTATCTTCATGGATTTATGAACACTCACAATTTTTGTGCTCAACAAACTTAATAGTTATATTTACCTAATATATTCTTCTTTTTTGGACACATTAATTTTTATTACTACCTTTGTGCTTAGACTTTGATTAATGGACACACAGGGTTTAAGAAGGAGTATCTCTATGCACTGTCCCTGTACTCTGCTTTACTAAACTTCTTGCATCTACTGAAGTCTTATACCAACTGAGCATGTCTTGTTTGCATTGACATTAACTACTTTTACCAAACTACACAGGGTCGTGGGGACTTATTATGCTTGTCTTAATCATCATGGTATATCATCCATTGAGATTCTGAATAAAGACTCATGTGAGAGAAGAAAACAAAACATAATATGAATGAGAAAAAAAGTAGAAAAAACAGAAAACATTATTCTCTTATCATGAAGGTATTACATCATGTACTTCATTGCATGTGTCTTACAACTTTCATATATATTATAATTACTTAATGGTCATCTATAGCATAATTATTTTGCAATTGTATTAAGTGACAATATTCACTAAGTCTATAACCTGACAGGACTTAGACCAAAAGTATGTGACATTAGAGTGAAAATGATTGACAGGTATGGATGAGTTCATATAACACATAGTCTTAGTTACTGGAAGGCAGGTCATCTACTTCTTATGTGTCATATTGTCTCGACTTGAGTAAGACTTAGGCTTTGATATTTTCATATCAATGTCCTCACGTTGTGTTAAATTTGGCTTTCTCATGACAGACACAGGGGTTGGAGTACTTCCTGGTCTCCGCTCGTATTATATTTGAACTCTCTACTTGGCACTGGAATCTCACTTTATATTTTGTTTACCTACCTCTGAGGAAGAAAAATTTCATTTTTCTCCTCAGACAGGGGAGGGGGGAAGATGTGACGTACATTTTATATGCTGTTACTTATGTTCTTATATCTAGCTATTAAATAGCTTCGTCCACAAGTTTTTATTACCGTCCGTCGCATTGCGGCAGAGACGACGTCACTAATCAGTATGCAAGAGAGGTCAAAAGGTGGGCGAATGATAGCGAAGGGTTCAGGGGGCATTAGTGGATGTGTCGTTGAACAGGGAGGATGCATGTGTGAATTGCTCCGAGATATTTCAGATGTCGGTGTGTTTGATAGATATGTTCTGAAGTAAGTCTGTTCATCCTGGAATGACAGAGTGCCTGATTCATTCACAGGATAGGTAGAGGAGTGAATAGAAATGATATAGTGATGTTTAAAGACGGAAGACGGGCGATGTTCCTGTTCTTATATATTCGTATGTTCATAGATACAGCTGATTACAGGACTGGATCTCGACATTTATGGACAGACTGTTATATGCCAGTATCTGCATTTTCCCTATGCCAGGGGAGTTAGCGATGTGTAGTGAAAAAGGTCTTACAAGTAATACTTCATTGAAGCATACGTTTTATCCATAATAAACATGTTCGTGTTGTGAATAAGCTGGACGTTTCTTCAATTCTTGTGCGGATGTTTATGTAGCAAGTAATTAAGAACTCTTGTATGATCACTTGGCTACTGCAAATATGTTTTACTCTGCCATGAATTAAATCATTAAACCTAAGAGCAAGTTGGAGAACGCCACAAATATCATACATTAGTAGGATTGTAAGACCAGAAAGTCACTGGCAGGCCTATTGGTATATTAACTGTGGAGAAAAAGAAAAGATGTTATTCCAGCTGAAGATGAAGATAATGTATATGGACAGGGGCGTTGAAACTATGTGGAAAAGAAGATACCCACTGTTTATGAAGAAGTCACAGTAAAATTAAAGACTGTAGCTAATTTGGTTAGCTAATTTATCTGATCACAATACGTGTTTAATTATGTTAAATTGGTAGTGGTGGAGATAATTAACTAGAGACTTAGGGAGGCTTGTTCCTCTTGTTTCAGGGTTACATCACCCAGTATCAAGTTGGTCAGAAGCCGGAGCTGCAGAATTTGAGGCAACCTACCGGTTGTTTCTATATATCGAAACCTAAAAGTATTAACAGTCTCCAGTATACACTGTAGTGAAGCAGTGTGCAGTTTTCTCGAGAAAGTGATCCAGTGTCTACCAGAATTTCAAAGATAAGCCAAAATCTTACGGGCTTATATGCAAACTCAAATGTGTTTAATCTCCACCCTATTCAGAAACAGGTTATGATATGATGCGAAAACCAGTTTTTCCCAATATTGACTCTTCATAGAACAGTAGTTTCCAACAAAGAATAAACGTTTATAAACATTAAAATATTAAGATATATTGGGCAGATGTCCTTCTTGTGTATTTAATTTGGTATAAAATCATATTTTCACTTTTAAGTTTTAAACATTCCTGTCCTAAAAAATATTTGAGGGACAGGAAATTAAAATTATATATATATATATATATATATATATATATATATATATATATATATATATATATATATATATATATATATATATATATATATATATATCATAACTTTAAACCCCGTTTTGTTTATTCGATTTTAGTGAGTTAAAATTGTATTTGTTTAACTCAATTATAACTACATTTTTCATTACCTTAGACACCAAGCCATATAACTACATCACAAACACGAAGCATGTTAAGGCAATTTAATTTGTCTAAATACGCTGGAGCTACTGGGAAAGTGTCAATTTGATGTTACACTTTCTTTTACTGCAAGCTATAAACTCCTTGAAAAATTATTTTTGGCTTTTTAGTGCATTAAAAGCCTGTGTTTAAAATATTTTGTTAAAAAATTTTAATTTTCGTCTTTTTAGTGTTTTTTTTTTTTTGTTGTTTTTAAATTGAATTCAAATGTAATCGATCCGCTAATGACAATATCAGTTTGCGATAAACGAGTCCAGAGCACAGGAGACCGATTTCATTATTCAGTATATTACAAGGAAAGTTAATATTTTTATTTTTTTTATTGTTTAAAATGTAGTTGTTAGTTGTGTGTATGTCTGTGCACACAGGAACGATAGTGTGTGTGTGTTGGGGGGGGGGGGGGGGGGGGGAATTTTCAATATATCTCTCAAGAGAGACAATCTTGTTGGAAAGAATAACCTAGATTATTTCCAGATATCGCCCATTTCACTGATAATACAATACCAATAAACAACATTAATATCAATTTTAATTTTATGCATTTTATTTTTTTTTTCAACTGTGTATTGTATTGTCATGGAGAATACACAACTATGCCAAGTTTCAGAGCTATTGCTCATCAGGAATTGATTGAACAATCGATTGCAAGATTTGAAGGTGACAAGAGAGTGACAAACGTTGAAAGTAAAAGAAAAGCGTGTAAAAATGGATACAGAGGAAGAGGTAGGAGAGAGAAGAGAAGGGAGAGACAGAGAGGCGCTGTCAAAAGGAGACATAGGAATAAAACTGACAGGCGTATTTATACGTGTAGGTTATTGGAACTGCCGGAGCGCCAATCAACGTGTGATTATAATATAAAAAATGGTATACAAATTTGATATCATAATGCTCCAAGAAACAAACTTAAAGAGCAGGTCAGCATTAATTACCCAGGCTACAAATGTCTAACAAATCCAAGTTGGCCAGGTAGACGAGGGCAAGCAACACATGTAAAGAACAAGCTACCTCACAACTGGTTGGGTACCAGTGCTCATGACAATGAAGACGTGGAATTGCAAGGAACCACATTGAATATTGATGGCCAGAAATGGCAAATATTCAATTTATATGCCCACGTAGATCATCGTTGTCGTAATTTTATAAGATAGGCTTATTGATTTTTATGGTCCGGTATGAGCAGAGATGATAGTGGACAATGTGTGAGAATAAAGGTGTAAGAAAAATGATTTTTCACGAGGGTAGTGGTAGCATAAGAGAAAGTTCAGTCTCTGGAGTGATTAGTTTCTCTACTTCAGCTTATCTACACGACTCTCTTGTAATCAGACGAACTTTCACTCCTTATATAACCGATATTAGTTACACCTCACATACATACACAATTACGTGACGAATACGCACAAACATCAAGACTATGGATAATATATATGGGCAGGGGTTCGACCAACACTCACTAAATAAAGTTTTATTAAGTTTATTCACTTAAAGAATATCTTTACAACATCAAGCATGTACATATCCATAAAAGCATGATTTAAGACAAAAAAATGAGAAATAACCCAATATTGTCCGCCTCTCTGTTAGAGAAAGGATCCCAATAGAAGTTGATAACCCTAAAGGTCACAGGTAAACAATAAGGTTAGTGGAATAGTCACTAAAGGCCAAGAGCCAGTTCCTAGTTAACTATCCCGTAAATAATAATAATAAAAGAAGATTAGTATACAGATGGTAACAGTGGAAAATATGTTTATCTCTTTCTGTTCTTTCACTCATTCATTCTGTGGCCACACTAGTATTCGCTTGCCCAATAGTGGCTGCAGGTATTCCGTGGAAATAAACACGACCAAGTACTAAGACTATTCAGTTTCAGATTATTTTTGCCAAATCTAGCCCCAGACTAGTCAGGGTAGTCGCTGAAGTTGGTGATTTAGTGGTTTCCTGGATAAATACTGTATTACTGCCGTTAGTTGGTTGGAGTAAGATTTATACGTGATGGTCACCGTCATAGGATGAATAATACACATAGTTCCGGGGTTGTCTAGCCTCTGGTGGCTGAGACACTCTGTTACGTTATGAAAATGTTAATGACAACAATTATCGGCTGTTCTCTAAGTTGATGGCCGAGTCTGAACAGAGTGTTTTCGTGAGTATAATCCCCGTAGAAAAACTACTGTCAGATGTCAGACCAATCTATGTATTTTGCCACAGCTGGCTGATGAGATTGATATGAATGAAACATCTAGTACTGGTCTGGTCCAGTTAAGGTTACAATTATTGATTATAGTTTGGTTGGTCTCATGTAATGAAGAAAAAGGACCGCACAGGTAACAGCACGAAGCTCGATAATATTATAATATCTCTGGATGCTTATACGATTGGCACGTAGGGATGTTTTAGTGGCACATAACAGTGATCATGTAGCTGGTGACCATAGAGAAGATAATCAGAATCAGGTCAAAGTGAAATAACTGAAAGAAACAAAGACGGGTAAAGAGCAGAGATAAAGGTTACATCCCTTTTAGGTAGATTATGTGGCTAATATAGAATTAAGTGAGTAACCGTCTTTCACATGGGAAACATAGCTGAGTTGTTTATGGGCGGGAATGAATTTATTTAGTTCTGGATTGTTCGAGGAAAGTTGTCTTTGAAAATTAGAAGTTAAGATTTAATCAGTAAGTATTGAGATGTGACAGAGTGTGCATTGTCTGAAGAGAGTTAGTTCTCGGGTTTTAGTAAGACCAGCCTTAGTTGGTCGCTTGTCTGCGGTACACAGAATACTGTTACTACCCATAAAGCTCTCATGCCACTCTTGCGTAGTGATAGATATTTCGTAAGTAGTGAGATGTCAGTGATTCAGAATTGAGTTTTGAGGACTGTGAGTTCTTAACACCAAATACGTTTTTGACGTAAAACCTATAAACGAAGTAGTGAATAAAAATAAACATGTGATAGACAGAAGACTGCGTAGTAGTAAGAATGACTTTTGGTAAACTTTTCCATCCCTGGCGGTTAGTCCAGTTTCATACTCATGCACGAAAGTGGCATTATTTTTACAAGTAACAGATAGAAGAGATGTTGTTGAAGAAGAAAAATGACTGTAAGGAAAATATAAATAACATGCAGTGGTTCTCAACTTGAGGTCAGACCACCACTACAGAATATAAGCCAGAGAGTGAGGGGCAGCATATGTTTTGAATCATACCAGATAGCCAGTCACAGTATGTGGAAGGCTGGTTGATGACAATTTTACAACAATTTTCTTCAAGTTCAAGTTTTGTTTCTCCTGTAAATAAAGAACTAAGGAGATGGTTTCCTGTCATCGTTGTCCACATCAGTTGTGTTGAGTCAGCAAGTCTTGTGTGAAGTTTATATGATACTAGAGAAGCAGCTGAAAGGGCAGTCATACGAACCCACATACCACGATCATACGACAAAACAGGAGTATAGAATAATAGACAACTGTTGTCAACGGCCACACAATTATTGCTTAGCATTTTAACAACGCCTTTGCTTAGAAAAATCTAATTTGTCAAGGCACGGCTGTTGACGGATGTAGAAGGTGTGATTCAAGGCAAAAATGAATTCGAATATTACTTACTTAGTCGTTCCCCTTCTACCGTGAGGTAGTGAATGCGAATATACCGGATTTAAAATGCGCAATTGAATAATATGGTATGCAAATGTGCCTAGAATTAAATATAAAACTTACGGTCGCTAAAGATTTAGAACAGCATCATCGGTCTAACATGAATTACCATGTGAGCGTACTCTGCTATTGCTTCTTGAGAATTGTGATCTCGTACTATACGCGACATTATTAAAAAGAAAATTACATCAAGGTCTCCTGCAATCGCGACCGCCGTGTGACGGTGTAGTTGGCTTGTGGATGTTGTTACAATGATCATAGGCATCATTTCTGTTGCGACGTCAATAACTTTTGTTATTGTAATTGAAGTTTCACCTCTCTTCAAAATGTGACGGAGAATGATTACTGCGAAAATTGTAGCGACCTCGAAATGAATTATGTGTGTCTTCAATCTTCTGTCAACACCACGAGTACGAGACTTGTAAAATGACCTAGCATTTGCGTGATTAGCAACACAAGCTGGAATGGAGTTCATTACTTTAGCGTTGCTCAGAGGCATGTTAGGATGCGCGACCATAAATTGTTGTCCTAATGTTTACAATTCTTTCACATATTTAGGTTTACACTTCTGCAGGAATGCGACAATTTCAGCGTTGCAGGATGAGAGAATTTTATCTGTCAATATGAGGTCCATCAGACCTTCGTAAGATTTAGGAATATTAGAAAGATCGATCCATCTTGTGAGGCAGATTTTAACAGAAGAAACGAAGTATTCAAATCTTCACCATCAATGGTAAAATTGATTAAAATTTTGGCGATACCATTCCTCATTCAAACAATTTTTTCGCAGGAATACCGCCTTCACCATCTCGTAATCCCGTCTTTTATTTTCTTCAATGTGAAAGAAGATTTTCAACGCATCTCCGGTCAATGACCCATTAAAATATTCAGGCCACCATTTCTTATATATATTTAAAGTAGAGACACGTGATTCAAAATTCTGAAGGACGAAACCTATATCATTCGTAAGCGGTGAAAAAGGAAGTAATTTTAGATTGACATGTGATATCTTAGACGGCCCATTACCACCAGCTGCATTTGTAACCGGTTGTTGCAGGCGTATCTTCTCTAGTTCAAACGCTGTTTCTCTCTCAAATTGTGCGTGTTCTGTGGCAATTTCTGCTAAACGAATTCTCTCTGATCTCTCTTCCTTATCTTTTTCGTTTGCAATTACTGTCAATCTAATTTCTCTCTCCTCTTTCTCTCTTTGTAATTTAATTTCTTTCTCTTCCTTCTCTTTTTCTCTTGAAATTTCTGACAATTTCTCGCTCATTTTTCTTTCTTTGTAATTTACTTTCTCTCTCTTCCTTCCTTTTTTCTCTTGAAATTTCTGACAATTTCTCGCTCATTTTTCTTTCTTTGTAATTTACTTTCTCTCTCTTCCTTCCTTTTTTCTCTTGAAATTTCTGACAATTTCTCGCTCATTTTTCTTTCTTTGTAATTTACTTTCTCTCTCTTCCTTCCTTTTTTCTCTTGAAATTTCTGCTAATCTAATTTCTCTCTCCTCTTTCTCTCTTTTTAATTTAATTTCTCTCTTGTCCTTCTCTTTTTCTCTTGCAATTTCTGCCAATGTAATTTTCTCTCTACTCTTTCTCTCTTTATGATTTACTTTCTCTTTTTATCGCTCGGCTTCCACGTGATTCAAAATTCACGTATTTATCCACTTCATTTGCGACCTTTTGCAAAAAGAGCATCGCCTGTCAAGCCCAGATCCTTTCCAATCTGGACAATTCCTGACTTAAATTTCAACAAGTCAGCCATCATGTGACAAACTATACTTGTAATATACTAATACTATTATAGTCAGTTTTAAGATAATGGAATAAACTTAGTCTTAAGGTAAATCAAACCTTTGTAATTGATAATTGTATATGTAATACAATACTTAGTCGTAATCCTGGTGACTTTCCTTAGTCGTAATACTGGTGACTTTACTTAGTCGTAATCTTGGTGACTTTACTTAGTCGTAATGTGTGATAAGAAGATAACTGAAATCGTATATTTATATACGATACTTATCCCAAAATATCACAACTTAGCTTTGTCCTCAGCTTTATACCAAATTAAAATATTGTCATAATCTATACAATACAAATGCATGAATGCTTAACAGAATACTATCACAGACAGAGAACACCACGACACTAGTGGAAACAAATGAAAGAACTTACGGAAAGTGAATAATGTAGAAAGATAAGCGCAATAAAATTAAACAAGTGCTTCCACTACGAAAAGATAAAACCAGATGTACTACAATCAAGACATATATAATGCAAATCTTAAAAAGAAAGCAGCAGAAGACTAACGTAGCGCCAACATAACTATTCTGAAATAAAGAAAAAATAATGCAGATACCAGACAGTACGATTCGCGACAGAACAACTAACCACTTGCGAATACAATATACTCAAACAGAGCGGACATATTTCACAGCAATAAATGCCGGTCCTCCGAAAGAGAATATTATATACAACGCCTACAGAACAGCACCTAATGATGTCATCAGAAGATTAAAAACATCAGGGCTCCTGCCAACTGCCCCCATAGAAGCTACACAACAAAGAGAAGACCCACATAACATTGCCAGATAATCTATGGACTTGCCACCACGACACTATACAACAGATAACTTATCTGAAAAATTCCGATGCACCTATAAACCGTACGATCGACCTGATAATACACGACAGTGTAAACCTCTAACGCTGATGCAGTGTGCAGTCCAAAGTTTGACACAACCGTGACAAATAGAAACGTCGGAATAGTCTGAAAAATATCCAACAGAGCTCGAAACGTGTGTGCAGGCTTCGATATCTGTCGTGCACGTTTGTGAAACGTTACTAGTGTCTCGGATATGAGACAGTTGTTCCAGAATAATTTCCGACGGCGACAGACCACGTCAATGTAGTGTTGAACTGATTGCGCAGAAAAGCAAGTAAAACATTGTCCTCGGCACAAAAGTCGACTTTTCAACATCCATGACAGATTAATTCTTCATGAAGACAGCTTCAGTTGGAACAGTTCAATGTCAATCGAATATGTCCGTTGGGGTGACCTTGCGGTTGTCTTACCGGTCAATGTCGACAATCCGATCAATATTGGCAGCAAAAACGTGGAGTGGCATATGTTCGTCCAAACATAATCTCGTGGAGAAATCGATTGCTAAATCTCTCATCATGAGGCAGCTCAGTTCTTGAAGTAAGCATTCATAAAGCGAATCTACTGGGGAGGCAAAAGTGTCAGCAAAATTCATCATCAAACAGTCCATGTCTCGAGCATGACCTTGCACATTAATATGCATCATCTGGCATTCACGTTTATAGATTACGTGTAGATAAAGTACTTGAGCAACTGTTCATTTCAGCATTCAACAAATCGACGATCCATTCATTTTCAAAATGTGTACCGACGGGCATAACAAAATCTCCTAAAATCGATATGACGTATGCCCCATATCTGTGGTGTGGTCATTTTCACTAGTATCTGTGTTTCTGTCAATATGGTTCGTTGTCTAGCGGTTCCCGGTTTACGGATTTCGAATATCAACGTAAGAACTGGCTTCTAAGCAAGACAGCAGTAAATACTTTGACCATAACTCCTCGCTGAACATGACGACATTTATTTGCAAACATTGAAGAAAAACATATTTCAGACGCAATGCAGTCATGGGAAACTGGTGCTACTTGATGACAGCCTGGATGAGAGGTGCTAGGTCGGTCAGAGAGATCTGATCTTGTCTTGTCAATTTATGTTTTATGATTAGGGAACAGGGTAAAGTAGGCAGTATGCTAGTGCCAGATGCTCTGAAGAGATCAAACGGTGGAGGACTAGAAGTCTATTAGTTTACCTCAGCAACTGTGAGGAGAAGCCTAACATTTTACCTCTGCAACTGTGAGGAGTGGGCCAAGTGAACATCTTGACTACATCGACACAGGCCAGATAAGTACTGAAGACCTGGCCTGCTGTTGATTCATCAATAGAAATAAATAATTATAAAACACTGTGAATAAAAACTTTACCACTATTACCCCTGTTAACAAAACAACGAACAGTATGCAAGAACTAGACATGATGATACCACCACGACCCGTCATCCAGTACTAGTTTTCCAAAAGACTCTGTAGTTAGTATCCATATTAACAAATTTCACATATATATATATATATATATATATATATATATATATATTTATGTACAAATCTTTTAACGTGGTCATTCAATTATATGCTATTTGATTGATATAAATTCATTTTGATTCACACGTCCTGACCATAAGAAAACTTGGCTCAGGACTAAATAAAGTTTAAAAAATTTTAAATTTAAAAATTTCACCCCAGTGTTAAGTTACTTGATCATAGAATTTAGTATTAGACCTAGTGTTTATATGTGTGTGTCTGTGTATTTAAGTACCTGCACACCACATTTCAGTACCCTAGACATTGAACGTAGCTAACATACATAATAGTAGAATAAGTCTGTTTGAGGTCATAGGTGGTAGCAGAAAGGTATCCTGTAAAACTCACATAAACTTTTAGCTTCAGGGACCTTCACAGCTGACCTCATACAGTACACAAGGTAACATAGCAACCGCACTTACTACCATCAAAACCACCACAAGAATGTATTCTGACAAATAATTGTCACTGATTTAGATTCAGGGAAATATAAACTATACTAGTTTAGACTAATCTCAATATTCATGTTTCTGCTATTGTGACTTAAAATGCCCTGTAGCTCCCCCCTTAACCGAACTAGGCACAAAATCTGTCAGAGTTTGGCCTGTCATGTTGTTAAGGTATATTTATGTACATTATATGTTGGCCCTCTGTTGGATTTATTATCAGTGTAAATTTACGAGCTAACATTTTTATCTTAAGTCAACATGATATATTGTACACTATAAAGTATAGTTAGTGAACGCGATTACGTATAGACGTCACTAATAATAGGATGACGCCAAAGTAGGTGACAACAACGATGGAGTACAAAGTTATCTCGGTACTCATGGCATAGGCTGTATGAATCAAAATGGTGAAAGACTTCTAGAACTTTGTGAAATATCAAACCTCGTTGTGGCGGACACCATCTTTCCACATAAGAATATCCACAAGATAACATGGAATTCACCTGATGGCAGAACTAAGAACCAGATAGATCACTTCTGCATAAGCGCAAAATTTCGCTCATCAGTTCAAGACGTCAGAGCATACAGAGGTGCAGAGATCGGACGCGATCATAACCTCTGCATAGCTAAACTGAGAATTAAACTGAAGAAGTTATACCAACCGAATAAAAATAGAAGAATAGATGTACACAGACTGCAATCAAACGATGTAAAAGAGGAATATAATGTCAAAATGAACAACTATTTCGATGCTTTAGGCAAAATTGACAACAATATCACCACCAAGACAATCGATACTAAATGGGAACAACTGAGAACAGCAATGACAGAAGCAGCTGTAGCGACCACCGGATACCTAGTACATAAAAAGAAAAAATGGATGAGAGAAGATACTTGGGATAAAATACAAGAAAGGAAAACAGCAAAACTTAAACTACTAGCGGCAAGTACACATAATGCAGTGAATCTTGCAAACTAACTTATAACTTGTTAAATAAAGAAGTGAAGACATAAACTCGAAGAGATAAAAGACATTTCATCAATGAACTGGCCGTAGAAGCTGAAAATGCTGCAAGAACTGGTAATAGTAGGTGCCTTTATCAAATTACAAAACAACTATGTCACCAGCCTACTGATATGGATACACCTGTTAAAGATAAATTAGGGAATCCAATACCAACAGAAAAAGAACAAATGAAGAGATGGGCTGAGCACTTCATGGAGGTGCTAAACAGACCACCACCAACAGTAACACCTGATTTTAATAATGAAACACCAACAACCACCTTGCCAATAACTTGCGATGAATTCACGCTGGACGAGATCAAACAAGCCGTTAAAAGATTTAAAAATTTTAAAGCTGCTGGAGTTGACGAAATTTCAGGCGAAATGATTAAAGCAGTTAACGACAACAACCTCTTGAGAATTTTAGATATTTTAAATGAAGTATGGAGAGAAGAACAACCACCACAACAATGGAAAGACAGTATTATTGTAAAGTTACAGAAGAAAGGTGATCTATCAGACTGTAATAACTGGCGTGGTATATCTCTATTATCAGTACCTGGAAAATTATTATGTTGCATGATGTTAGAAAGACTTAAATTGCATGCTGACGAAAATATCAGAGAAGAACAAGCGGGTTTCAGGCCGAAACGATCATGTATTGATCAAATATTCACACTAAGAACAATTATAGAAGAATCAGTGGAAATGCAATCGCCACTTATTATCACCTTCGTCGATTTTCAAAAAGCCTTTGATAGTCTACACCGCCCATCATTGTGGAAGATACTTACAATCTATGGTTTTCCAACAAAATATGTGAATATAATCAAAGCGCTATATGACAATGCAAGATGTTGTGTTAGAACAAATAAAGGGAATACAGAATGGTTTACAGTAGAAACAGGGGTGAAACAAGGCTGTATTATGTCACCACTACTTTTTGGAATAGCTATTGATTGGGTTATGAGAAACTATACCCACAATGAACAATTAGGTATAAAATGGACAAATGGAAAATTCCTGGGGGACCTGGATTTCGCAGATGATTTAGCATTCTTAAGCTCAAGACACCCAGACAATCCCAAGAAGCAGTAAATAATTTGTGTCATCTTTCGGTTAAAATAGGTCTCCAAATAAATGCCTCTAAAACTAAAGTTATGAACTTTTCTAACGAGACCTTTAATATCATCCTGAACGGGGAAAAACTACAGAAAGTTGAAAGTTTCAATTATTTAGGCAGTAAAATGACTCAGGATGGTGACACAACAAGAGAAATTCATACTAGAATTGCTTTGGCAGCTAGCGCCTTCATAGATTATCTAACATTTGGAAATTACGATCATTGAATATACATACCAAGCTTCGTCTGTTTAATTCAAATGTTATCTCAGTGTTAACATACGGCTGTGAGAGTTGGAAAATAACAAAATCATTGGAGAACAAGCTGAATACATTCGAGAACAAATGTCTTAGAAAACTCATGAACATCAGTTGGAAAGAATTCAAGACTAATCGACAAATAAGAGAAGACTCTAGGCAGAAATATGTCTCCAACTATATAAGGAAAAGACGATGGTCATATATCGGTCATGTCCTACGAATGCAAAACAACAGAATACCATTGCAGGCACTCACTTGGGTTCCTGAGGGTAAGAGGAAAAAAGGAAGACCAAAAGAAACACTCAGAAGAACAATAATAAGAGAAGGAAGAACGTTGGGATTAAACAATGTGCAAGAGCTAAGAGGAGTGGCGTCACAACGTACAACCTGCAGAGCACTGGTTTCTGCCTTATGCGCCGTGTTTGGTGCTTAAAGAATGTATTATTATTATTTTATATATATATATATATATATATATATATATATATATATATATATATATATATATATATATATATATATATATATATATATATATATATATATACTTTTTTACAATAACATAGCCTGGAAGAATCAAAACCGACCATACGTGGCGTGGCGGTTGATGGTGAGAGGCGGTATATTTCAAGGCTTTATTGATGGCGCATTCGCCGGATGTAAAACGCATGTACAATTCAACATGGTACGTAAAAGACAGCACCTTTTCAAATATTAGTACATTTAAAGATATTTAGAGCTTTATAAAAAAATAAGCTAAAGCTGACGTTTGTTTTACAAATTATAGTTGTTTAAGAGACACGCCAGACCACAATTTAAAATAATTAAGATATAAATATTTTAAGTAAGCGTAAACAATAATGTTGTGTTTGTATTATAAATTTAAATTAATGATTGAAAAAATATGGTTTGCTATAAAAACTTGCCCTAAATATTTATTTATTGTTTTTGTGCAGGTTCTCTCCCGTAACAGCAAAGAATACCGCAATAAATTCCCCTGTAAAAAGACGCTCGCTCACACATTCACTGCATAAACAACACGGAAAGTTATTTCCATACGAGATACGGTAGTAGGGGAGCGAAGTGTTAAAGACTTCATTATACTACATCCAGCTTATGATTGGGTGACCAGTTCTATTTATTCTTCTGTATCTTTGCCTTCTTAAATTTGTAGGCTATATATTTCTGACAAGATATGTCTAAGATTCTACATCTTATAGTAGTGTTTCCTAATTTATATATATATATATATATATATATATATCCATCGCTTTATATTGCTGCATTACCTTCAGCTATGGACTTTCTGAACAGGAGTCTATTGTTACATAGTGACAAATATTTATCTCGTAGAATAGTGACGGGGTTATAAACTTTCCAAAAACCGAGAACAATCAGTTTTTTGTAGTTTTCTTCCTTAGATCCTCCTATTTACCTCACCGCTATGAGTAATTCTTGATTGAAAGCTACTTCTTTCTATAGACTCATCCTTTTTCTCTAACTCTCTGGCCACCATTCGTGGACTCCTACGGCAGACCAAGGGAGATAATCGCCATAACATTTATTTCTGCTTCACGAGGTTTTGTTGGCTGATAGCTTATTCTCTCCTAGCTGGATTAAAAAGGGGGGTTGGTGGTAGGGGGTTGTGGAGCTGATCTATTTAGAAGTTGCTAGAAATATTCCGTCCATATCTTTAATTGATCTATTATAGTGATTATATTGCTCTGTTAGCTTCTCTCTACTGTTGTAGAGGTGGTTCATATTGTCTCTTTTAATCGTCATTCCAGTTAGATCCCATACAGAAAGACAGCGCCAAAATATTTGATATGCTTTTGTGGTAGAATTTTCTGTAGTAATCAATCTGTGTTATAAGGTAAGATTGCTAACCACATGAACAGTCTTACAAGAGCCGCTTCTTACGACATGCTTGATTGTCACAGTGATTCTGGTCTTTCTTTGTCACGGCAAATACTCGCGGACATAACATGACGTCAACATTCACATCAAGTGCTATCTTCGCACAATAGTGAGCTGTAATGAATCACAGCCTTGGTCAGTCTCGGTCTCGGCGGTAGACTCTGGTTTGTTATTTCCTGTTCATATTTTGTTGTTATGTTCTGCCGTAAGTGTCGTGGTCTTCTTGTTGGCTTGTGTTAAATTTATCGTTATATTATTGGTTTTTTGCACCACAAAACAATTATATCTCTCTAGATTAGACAGTCTTACACTCAGACAGGCATGCAGACAGACATACAGATTGACAGACAGATAGACGAACTGAACAACATATACTCAGACTGACAAGCATTCAGGCAGACATACCGGCAAACAGGTAGATAGACAGGCACCGAGGAAAACAGATACGGGGACCGACACGCACTCAGACAGGCAGGCAGACCGTCAGGCAAAAAGATTGCTGTCATACCGATAACCATAAACATAACAGTCAGGCAGATGGACAAACAGACAGACTTACTGGAGGGCAAATAGATAGATAGATAGATAAATAGATAGATAGATAGATAGATAGATAGATAGATAGATAGATAGATAGATAGATAGATAGATAGATAGATAGATAGATAGATAGATAGATAGATAGATAGATAGATAGATAGATAGATAGATAGATAGATATATTAGACACTCTAATTTTTTGACTGCTGTTGGACCACTACTGCAGAGCAAGGGCAGGCAACCGGTAACAAGATGGTATCCCAATCTGTTGTGTCAGTGCAGAGTCTGGAGATTACCACTTTTTATCTTTTGTTGAGCTGGTAGTATGAATCATTTTGTGTGTGACCTGGATGCACTACATCCCATTTGGTTCTGTATCAGATTTTGATAAAACTCTTTGCCACCTCTTCAGGCTGATCTAGCTGTCCACCTTCCATTGTCAGCCTCTTCATTGTCGTGAATGTTACAATGAGATGGTATCCATTGGATCACTACTCTTTTGAATCGTTGACATAGATTGTGAAGCACTAATCTTAGGTCATCCAGGTCTGCATTATGTTGGCTTTTCGACGTTGTAGTTGCTGATAGTGCATCGGTAAAGAAAGCAACTTGTCTTTCTGTGCTTTCCTCTGCTGCAGTTTTCAAAGTCTCTGCATCTGCTCTGAGGTTACTTGAGAATTGTCCTGTTGCCACTGACAGCTTTTTTTTGTGCACCAGTGGTTAAGGTAAAAAAGACACCTCGACCTCTATTTTCTGTTACAGTTGTTTTTTATCCATCTGTATATGCATGGGTCCAGGTGTTGCGTGGGTAATGTTTATCTATGTAATAATAATAATAATAATAATAGCCCCTTCAGTCATAACTGACTATGGGAATGCGCCCCTGAGGTGACAGCCCTCAGCTGCTTATTTTCCTGGTGCTCCTTTCGACGTTTTCTCCTCACCTCTGCTTCTTGTGTGAGCCTCTCTTCGCCCAATCTGAGGTGGCGCCGTAAATAGCATCGCCACTTAGTGCGATCGGCAGCTTTATCCTCCCATGTTGCTGGATCCATGTCCAGTGCCCTCATATCTCTCTTGCACACATCTTTGAACCTCAGCTGTGGTCGCCCAACTGTTCTCTTGCCATCTGCTAATTGTCCATAGAAGATATCTTTTGGGATGCGACCATCATCCATGCGGCGAACATGGCCAAGCCAGCGAAGTCTGCGCTGTCTAAGAAGCGTATACATACTTTGAAGGCCAGCACGTGACAACACCTCGACATTTGTCACTTTATCTTTCCACGAGATGCCGAGGATGCGGCGTAGACACCGCAAATGGAAGGTATTGAGCCTTCTTTCTTGCTTAGCATAGGTCGTCCAGGTCTCGCTGCAAAATAGGAGTGTGCTGGTGACGCAGGCATTATATACCGCAGCTTTGGTCTTCATCGTGAGTTTAGAGTTTCCCCAAACACGCGATGTGAGGCGGGCAAAGGTAGCTGCAACTTTGCCAATGCGGCTGTCGATTTCTGTATCCAGTGAGAGTTTGTCATTGATGGTAGACCCTAGGTATGTGAAGTGGTGCACCACTGCCAATTCATAGTTATCGATAGTGATAACTGGTGCAGCACCCACATCCTGACTCAGCACATTCGTTTTCTTTAGACTTATTGTGAGGCCAAAGTCCTAGCATGCTTTAGTGAAGCGATTCATCAAGCTCTGAAGCTCCTGTTGGCTTTGAGTGACGACTGCAGCATCATCAGCGAACAACAAGTCTCTTATAGTGACCCTTCTGATTTTTGTTTTTGCCTTCAGCCTTGAAAGATTAAACAGACGGCCATCTGACCTAGTGTGAAGGCATATTCCTTCAGTTGCATCTCTGAATGCATGTTTCAAGAGTAAGGCAAAGAAGATTCCGAAGAGGGTCGGAGTCAGAACACAGCCTTGTTTAACGCCACTTCGTATATCAAAGGGCTGTGACGTGCTTCAAGCATATTGGACTGTTCCCTTCATGCCGTCATGGAATGACTTTATCATTTCCAGCATTTTAGAAGGGCAGCCTATTTTCAGGAGGATTTTAAAGAGTCCATCCCTACTAACCAGGTCGAATGCTTTTGTGAGGTCTATAAAGGCGATATATAATGGTCTTTTCTGCTCTCTTGATTTTTCCTGAAGCTGGCGGAGAGAGAAGATCATGTCTGTTGTTGATCTGCCAGCTCGGAATCCACACTGTGACTCTGGATATATGCGCTTAGCTAACTTGTGTAGTCGCATTAAGATGACTTTGGCAAAAACCTTACCAACAATACTAAGAAGAGAGGTGCCTCTGTAGTTATTGCAATCACTTCTGTCTCCTTTATTTTTATACAGTGTTACAATCTTGGCATCTCGCATGCCTTGAGGAATAGTTGTCTCTTCCCAGCACTGGCACAGCATCCTATGCAGGGGATGTAATAGCGTGCTCTTACAGCATTTGATTAAATCAGGAGGAATCCCATCACTGCCTGGTGCTTTGCCAGAGGCCAAGCTATCAATGGCCTTGCTGAGTTCCTCTAATGTTGGTTCGGCATCCAGCTCCTCCATAGTTGGCAGACTGTTGACACCATCAAGGGCTGCAGGCGTAACGGTATTGTCTCTAGCGTAAAGCTCAGAGTAGTGCTCGACCCACCTCTCCATCTGCTTTCCCTTATCGGTTAGCTTCTCTCCGCTGATGGTTTTTAGCGGTGCCGTCTTACTTTTATGAGGGCCAAGTGCTTTCTTTATACCGTCATACATTTGTCTAATGTTGCCTGTTTGCGCTGCGATCTGGATGCTCTCACTGAGCTGGAGCCAGTAGTCATTTGCACAGCGTGGAGCAGTTTGTTGAACTTTGCTTCTCGTAGCCCTCAGGATCTGTAGGGTTCTGACACTCGGTGAACGTTTGTATTCATTCATAGCACTGCGCTTAGCTTCAATGACAGGTGCCATTACATCTGATGAAGCATCAAACCAGTCATTTGACTTTGCTGTTTTCTTACCAAAGGTGGCAAGTGCAGTACTTTGAATGGTGTTCCGTAGATGCTCCCAGTTCTCTATAATAGTATCACCATGCTGAGGGCTACTGAGCACTTTCTCGAAGGTCGCAGTGAATTGAGCGATCATGAAAGGGTCTGACATCTTGCTGGTATCAATGCGTGGTTTCCCTTCATGTCTGACACGATATAGTTTTCTTGGTTGTGCTCTGATTTTGCAGCAAACCAAGGAGTGATCTGTATCACAGTTTGCACTATGGTACGAGCGCGTGGAGAGCACAGACCTGAGGAGTGGCCTTCTGACGAGAATCAGGTCAAGTTGGTGCCAGTGCTTGGATCGTGGGTGTCTCCATGACACCTTATGCTGGGGTTTTGTCTGAAAGTAGGTGTTGGTCACGCAGAGGTCATGGTGGACGCACAACTCTAAGAGCCGTTGTCCATTTTCATTCATCTTGCCAATACCAAACCTGCCCAGACATGAAGGCCATGAAACATTATCGGCACCCACTCTAGCGTTAAAGTCACCAAGGAGAACAAGCTGTTCTTGCCTACGTATGCTTTTGATAATTGCTGTTAGATTCTCGTAGAACTCATCTTTAGCTTCTGAGGCAGAGTACAGAGTAGGAGCATACACACTGACAAGGGTGATGGGACCTGTGCTAGTTTGCAGGCGGAGCGTTAACAGCCGTTCTGATCCATTCTCGCCTGGTTCAACCATTTTAGTTAGCGATTTTTTGACCGCAAAACCTACTCCGTGTTCTCTAGCTTTATTAAAATCTTTCCCTTGCCAATAAAATGTGTAGTCCTTCTCGCTCACCGTTCCAGAGCCCGCCAGGCGCGTTTCCTGAAGTGCAGCTATATCCAACTGAAGTCGTTTAAGCTCATCATTAATTATGGCTGTCTTCCTTACATCGTTTACATCCTGTAGGTTTTCGGATAGTCCAGTCAGCATAGTCCGGTATAGCATAGTTTATCTATGTATTTAGTCGCTATACATGTTCTCTCTGTTGCAGTCTGGCTCTTCTGTCTTTCAATTCCAAGAATGTTCTATCATTTCACGGAAACGATGTGAAAGTTATATTCCTGCCTTCAATGGAATTTAGCATACGTTTATTAAGATAGAGTTGTTTAAGCGTATCTATCTATCTATCTACCTATCTACCTATCTATCTATCTATCTATCTATCTATCTATCTATCTATCTATCTATCTATCTATCTATCTATCTATCTATCTATCTATCTATCTATCTATCTATCTATCTATCTATCTATCTATCTATCTATCTATCTATCTATCTATCTATCTATCCATCTATCTATCTATCTATCTATCTATCTATCTATCTATCTATCTATCTATCTATCTATCTATCTATCTATCTATCTATCTATCTATCTATCTATCTATCTATCTATCTATTTGTAGATAATCACCACAAATAAATATTTTCTATAAAGAAAATCGAGCTTAAAATGAAATAACGTTCCTTGGAACGTACTAACGTGGACGAACCACAAACATAAATCTGTATACACAGATTTTCACAATGAAGGAAATCTCCTCTTGCATACTGCAAAACATTGAGTAAAATAACTTGAACGCTGCTGCATTTCACAACGCGGGAGCTGGGACTTGTGTCAACTAAATCGGAGGTGCGCCAGGTTGTTCACTACCACGATTTAGAACACGTCCCGTTGCAATTGCTCGGATTCTACAACTGACTACCATAAAATTATTTCTGGTCGTCTTAGGTAGTGCGCGAATCTAGCTACCGTTTCATTGGATAAACTATTATGTTATTAATTTATTTATTGGTTATTCTATCAAAAGATCTTACAGGGAGTAAGGCTATTCCTATTTACGTCAATGTTTGATATGGCAACTCCCGCCAAAAGAAGCGTTAGTATGCCAAGCTTGACATAGTTTCAGTTACATCATATGTCATCCTTTACTCAATGTTTCTCGTGTTTTGATTAACTATGAAATGTTGTAACTGCACTGCTTACTTTCTATAGTAGTTAATAGTAATTTCTTATGTTTTATAATAACTAGCTACGAGCACGAATAAATGCTATGGTAGTAGGTCATACGGCCACATAGGAAAAATGTAGAGTGCCGAGAATAGAACCCTGAGGAACACCGGTGTCAATAATAGTTTGGCTTGACAAGGAATTATTGTACAACACTACTCGCTGTCTCTCGGACAGGAATGATTTAAGTAATGTCACTAGTTTAAAGTTAACTTTCATTGTTTCTAATTTTCTTATTAAAACATCGTGATCTGACATATCAAATGCTTTCATAAAGTCTACAAAGATTGCTCCACATATGTTATCGTTATGGATGTTTAGGTGAAAAGCATCTTAGTTAGAGATGTGTGGCATGAATGCTTTTGTCTAAACTCTGACTGACTGTCAATTAGCAAGTCATTGCTAACAAGGTACTGTAGTGTTATTTTATGTATGTGTGTTTCTAGTGATTTAGATAGCAATGATAACAGAGAAATTGGTCTATAGTTACCAAGGTTAGTGTTATCTGACGATAGTCTATAGTTACCAAAGTTACTGTTATCTGACGAACCAGGTTTGAAGAGAAGATATACTTTGGCGATCTTAAAGGCCGAAGGAAAATAACCTTTAGCGATAAATTGCTTATATATATAAGTTAGTGAATCACTGATAGCTGGTGCGGCATAACGCAGTATTCGATTGCTAATTCCGTCAAGCTCTGATGAGCTATTATCTTTAAAGCCAAGGAGATGATTATACACTTCATTAACTGTCATAAAAGGAATTTCGGGTGGAACTGAGTTTGTACATGTCTTCTCACAGAATGCTGAAAGTTTGTCTGTCATTAGTTGAATGTGGTATTGAGGATTTCAAACTGTTTATTTCTGCTTGAAAGTGATTGCTGAAGTCTGTGCAAGTAAATGAACTGTTGGAAGATAATGAGTCTGGTGCATTACGTTTTTTCGCTATGGTGTTAATTGCTTTCCATATTTCCTTACTATTTGAATTGTTCTGAACCATATTTCTAAAGTGTTTTTTTATTTTCTTATCGAATTAAATATTGAACATTGTTCCTGTATACCCTGTATGTGTTGAGAACCTTATTTTTGTGCGCTTGATCTCTCTGCCTCATAGCCTTCAACACTTCCTGCGTGATTTTGATTGTCGTTTGACGCGAATTTAATTAGCTAGTACGTGAGTGTCAAAATCACTATAAAAACGTTTTGTCCAGTATGCAATAGCGTCATGATATTCAGCAAAGGAAATTAAAAAAAAAAAATACAAAATCAATATAACCATTAAAGGACATAAAATATGTACCTCCTCAACAACTAGATTTCTGTGCATAACTTTAGATAAGCAACTAAATTGGAATAAACATATAGACAATTTAGTAGAAAGCTGTAGCGGACCCCTAAATATACTAAGGATAGTAAAAGATAATGGATGCGGGGGCAGCAATACATCAGTGCTAATGTTCTAAAAGTCTTTCATCAGGGGGAAACTAGATTATGCCAGCATAGTCTATGACTCAGCTGCAGCTTCTAACAAAGCAAAACTAGACAGAATTCAAAATGCAGCCATGAGAACCGTTTCAGGTGCATTTATATCAACACCAGTAGAAACACTAGAAGTAGCTCTTGGCATACCGCCCCTTGATCTAAGACGGAAAGAACTAAGTCTAAATTATTGGAGTAAAGTAGCACAAGAAGTGACCCACCCAGCACATAAAGCATTTGTAAAAAACCAACCAAGTGTATGGGACGTCCCTTAAATAAAGAAAGATACTCAACAGGGTGGAAAACTATAGAAGATCTAACACAGTTCAAAGAACTTTCAAACACAATTAATAATCGTAATAAAGATAGAAGCACAATACCACCCTGGGAACTAAAAGTACCAATCACAGGCTACTCACTTACTGAAAAAATCAAACAAAACACACAAGATAAGGAAGCTAAAAGGATAAGTAGAAAGTTCATAAATTAACTTACAAAACAAAGTCTGGCAGTCTACTATGATGGATCCATGGGTGATAGTGGGCAACTAGGTGCAGGAGCAGTAATACAACAGTGGGGAATTAAAAAGAGCTACAGTATAACTGAAGAGGCTTCGATTTTTACTGCAGAGATGGTAGCAATTCTAAAATGTTTAGAAATAATTGAAGATGCATCACCCAATCTATGACTGTTAAAAATAGAGTGGTTGATAAGGGGCATCCCTGTCGTACTCTTGCCTTCACCTCTGCTCTGCCCAACACTAAACGTACAGTTTTCATAGAGGCTTTTTATGATTGACTCTATGCATCTTGGAATTAAATAAGCCCTCAGTATTTTCCATAAACTGTACCTATGTATGCTGTCAAAAGCCTTTTCAAAATCAACGAAATTAATGTACAGCTGTCTTTGCCATTCTGTGACCGCGTTCTCTAATTCTTCTTTAAATATAAATGTTCTTTCAATAATTCTACTTTTTCAATAAATGTCCATCAAGTGTTATTACTAGCTTCCTGCTAGAAATGTAGATTCTTGTGGAATGTAGCAGGTTCGTTCTTCTCTCGGATTGATGGTGTTAAGGTGCTATAGTGGTGTACTTCTAACTGTGTTGTAATTTTTTTTCCATTCAAATCATTCGACCAATCTGCATAACTCGGCTGAGTCATATAACAAGGTTTATTTACAAAGTACGTAAATAAACAAATGCAGCTTGAAAACAAATCAATATTCTTTGTTGTGAATATAAGTTACTGAAGGTCTCCGTATTTACTTTTCTTCCTTCTAAATTGTGTGAGTACCCAGGAATCTCGTGCAACTCACGATCTAGGTCACCTTGTCCTTTGTTTCCCTTTGTTTCTTCAACTCTTAAGTACATGTAGTGGTGTCTTTTATCTACAATAATTAAAGTTACTATTTTCTTCAGATGATGAGTCCTCATATACATCTGTGACTGTTTTCTTGGTTTTCTTCCTTTAACATAAATCAAATCCTATCTGGGCATTGAAATAAACCTTGAGATCGTACTTACATGTGTTACTACTCAACATAGTCTTTCCTCCTTGTACAGAAATATAGCTACCGCTTATATTCTGTTGTGAAAAAAAACGATATCATTAAAGTCTGCACACAGTAATGCTTCTTTCCGAAATACTTTAAGAACTTCAACTTAAAACTTGTGTTTGTGGTTCCACGAAAGTTGAGACAGCTCAAACATGGCTTCTCTTCAGCTCACACTTAGAAAACTCACCCTTCCTTGAGGTCGTCTAGATGGAACTGCCCTGACGATAATATTAACCTCTTAACCCGACAGGTGTTGTGGGCCCTTGTCAACGTCAATGATTTTGATTGGTCTACTAAAAATGTATGACCTATCTCACTGGCACGTATAATGCCTGGGTAACAAAACTCACTGTCACATACGGGTCCCGGGGCACACAAATGTATCCCGTAGGTAGACATTTGCGTTCTATCAAAAACAAATCTAAGACCCTAAAAAAAATTTACTCAACCAACAAAAAATAGAATGTTAACAACACCAAAAAAAAAATCTTCTGCTAAAAAAATACCTTACATATTCGCTGTATGAACATGTTCGTTACACAGAAGTTCTCGTAGATATATGGTGCATGTATATATACATTAATGGATACCTTCATAAAACCAATAGAATATAAACAAATTAATTGTACAACAAAATCTTAACAGTAATTATGGAAGGTGAATAATTTGTAACAGACTCTTTGACTAAGATGTCATACACCTGCTTGGTTTTCTTTTTTAAAAAAAGTGTTAACAACAGAACTAGAAAGAACAATTCTAACGATCAAGCTTCTTCTTTCCTTAAAATATAATTCGTGGGGGAAGTTTGCTCGAGCATTTTGAATCCGTCGATCCAGCGATTGTCAAACTTAGAATTTCTAATGTTCTTTCTGTAGTAAACAGGTTCATCTACTTGGAATGTCTCATTAGTTGCGATCTTATCGTGAGTTCGTTGTCGTTTCTCGTACGCTTTAGTGGCATTGCAATGGTCTATCTGATGGGCTTTATATTTCTCACGAATTATAATTTCTATGGGGTTTTCACCTGTATACTTGCGTTGGGGCTGCAATAAGTTGTCTAGCGGAAACGTTGGCTCTCTCCCGTATAACATATAAAAAGGAGAGAGTCCTGTCGTTTCGTTCGTGTTTACGCGAATAGCTTCCAGGGCCTGGTTCAGATAGAGGTCCCAATATTGAGTATTCCCCTGGATATACTTAGCGATGACGTCATGCATGGTGGAATGCATGCGCTCATTCCTTCCGTTTGCCTGGGGCCTATGGTAACTCGTAGTGGTATGTTTGATGTTGAACTTTTTCAACATAGTCTTGAAGGGGTTGCCGATAAACTGTTTTCCGTTATCAGAAACTATCCTTTTGGGGCAGCGATGCCTGGGTACGAATTCCTGTAAGAAGAACTCTGTCACGGTGGCTGATGTGACATCCTTCATAGGATACGACTCGGGCCAAACGCTATACTGATCAACAATGTGTTAAATATATCTGTTTTAAGACTGTGTGAGTGGGTACGGTCCTGAAATGTCTATACTGACAGTCTCCATTGGAAAATTAGATGGAGTCATTTCCTGTGTTGGAGCTTTTGTTGGACGCATATTTCTTATTTTGCAAACTTTGGAAGTCGCCACATAATCAGTGATATCTTTGTACATCGTTGTCCAGTAGTATCGTCTCTTCACTATATTAATCGTCTTGTCCCGGCCGACATGGCCGTTCTGATCATGAAACTGTGTAAGTATGGCGGTCACTATATGTTTCGGCACGCACTTTTGCAGTCTACCTTCCGAATTTTCATCTATTCTGTACAAGGTGTCATTGTATGGCAGAATCGTAAAATGCTTGACTTTGGATGGATCGTCAACCATATGCTTCATGGTTGTTATGAGTTCTGGGTCTTTATTTTGTTCTGCTCTGAAATCATATTTCTCTATCTCGTTTGTATTATCGGGGGGTGGTGCGTCCATGTGGTTTGTTTCCGTACTAGTATCGTATTGGTGGGAACTTATGACATTAATCTCTTTGGTGTTGTCATCTATATCAGTGGAGATATGCGAATCTGTAACTCGTGTGTTTTCTTGTCCCATTTCATTTGGATAGGGGATGCGTGACAGCAAATCAGCACACGTGTTTTGAGTGTCGGCAATATATTCTATATGAGTATCATAAGATTGGATGTTCATGCTCCAGACCTGCAATTTCTTTGGTTTCTCCTGGGTTTTCGTCAGCCAGTTAACTAGGGGCTGGTGATCTGTTCGAATGATTACCTTTGTACCTCGCAGATAAAAATCAAGTTTTTGAAGTGAATAATGAATAGCGTAAGCCTCTTTTTCTGTTGTTGTCCAGCGTCTTTGTGTTTTGCTAAGAGCGTGAGACAAAAAGGCAATGGGTCTTCCTCCTGGAACGTTAGGGATAATGGGCTTTTCGTCATCCAATGTTGGTTGAACTAGACATGCGCCAATAGCTGTGTCACTGGCGTCTGTGTACAGTATCATGGGGCGTGAAAGATCTGGATGGGCAAGTAATGGTACTGTAGTAAGTGCAGCTTTTAAGTATTCGAAAGCCTTTTGACATTCGTCGGTCCACTTAAATCTGACAAATTTCTTTGTGAGCGCTATTAGTGGCTCTGCTACTTTTGAAAACTGGGCAATATATCGTCTATAGTAACCGAAACATCCAATATACGCTCGCACCTGACGGACTGTTTTGGGGATGGGCATGTCTCTTATTGCTTTCACTTTGTCGTCATCAGGTCTGACGCCATCCTTGTTCACAACAAATCCTAGATACTTAGTTTCGGTTTTTAAAAACTCACATTTTGATAATTTTAACTTTATGTGGTGTTGCCTCAATCTTTGAAAAACGTTTTCAACACATGACAAGTGCTCCTCAATGGTTCCCCCGGTATGGATCAATATATCATCAATGTATGCAAGCACAAAGGGCTGCATATCTCTTAGTACCTCATCCATAAGGGACATATACGTATCTGGGCTCCCTTTCAGGCCGAATGACATCACGTTCCAAGCAAAACTTCCGACGTGTGTACAGAATGTTGATTTCTGCTTAGCATCTGGTGACATGGGAATGCACCAGAAACCCGATCGTGCATCTAATGTAGTGAAATGTTTGGAATTTCCCAATGTCGCCAGTATGTGTTCAATTCTTGGGAGAGGATAAGAAATGGTCTTAGTAATCCTATTGAGGTCACGGTAGTCGCAACAAAACCTTGAAGAACCATCCTTCTTCGTAACAATAACAATGGGTGAAGACCATTGGGATCGGGATCTTTCAATGATCCCAGCGGCTAACATTTCATTGATCGAGCGCTCTACAATTTCCCGATTTTTAAGTGGGGTGTGGTAAGGTTTGAGGTGTATAGGTTCCTCCGTATTTACTTTCAGCTGTACAATGTTTACAGTTCGTAGATTTTGAAGTGGTCGTGTGACATTCTTATTTTGCTCACTGTTGGTTCTCTTTCTAAACCATACTGGACATATGTGTACTTTTTGTCCGTTGTCTAATGCGATTCTACAGTGTTTTACATTTCTTGTCGTCACATTGTTTATCTGCCACGTTGTTCCTTTTCTTATTTCACCTATGAAGTTTCTGACGGCTATACGTCTTGATCTGTTGTTGAGGCTATCCCAGTGCTTGGGTACGCTATGTATCCTGTTGCTGTTGGGTCTTGCTCGACACGCCCTGGCAATATGATTTGGCTTACCACAATTGTAACAATGTACTCGTATCTTGGATACATTATGAATTTGTTGTGGTCTGGGTGGCGGTGTATAATCCATATTTCTATACTCGTGTTGTTGATGGTACTGTCTAAGATTGTAGTGATGTTTATAACTGTCATTTTTTCTCCACTGTTGACGAGAATGGCCAATTTCTATGGGTTCGTTTTCAGGATGTGATTCGAACCTGGGCTCTCTACCTATTTTTTGTGTAAATCTCTTCAATGGTTGTTGATGTTGTATTTGTGCTAACTGTTGGGCTTGTTGTTGGGCTAACATTTGTTGTTGTTGTTGCTGGGCCAACATTTGTTGTTGTATTACTTGGTCATGATTTGGATCCATTTCAATATTTCAACAAGTTTCGTTGATTTCTTCCGTTGTGATCGTCTTCCTGTGTAATGGGTGCACCTCGAGAGTTGGTCACGGTACCTAATAAGGGTAATATGTGACCGCGTTCTCTAATTCTTCTTTAAATATAAATGTTCTTTCAATAATTCTACTTTTTCAATAAATGTCCATCAAGTGTTATTACTAGCTTCCCGCTAGAGATGTAGATTCTTGTGGAATGTAGCAGGTTCGATCTTCTCTCGGACTGATGGTGTTAAGGTGCTATAGTGGTGTACTTCTAACTGTGTTGTAATTTTTTCCATTTAAATCATTCGACCAATCTGCATAACTCGGCTGAGTCATATAACAAGGTTTATTTACAAAGTACATAAATAAACAAATGCAGCTGGAAAACAAATCAATATTCTTTGTTGTGATTGTAAGTTACTGAAAGTCTCCGTATTTACTTTTCTTCCTTCTAAATTGTGTAAGTACCCGGGAATCTCGTGCAACTCACGATCTAGGTCACCTTGTCCTTTGTTTCTTTTTGTTTCTTCAACTCTTCAGTACATGTAGTGGCGTCTACAATAATTAAAAATACTATTTTCTTCAGATGATGAGTCCTCATATACATCTGTGACTGTTTTCTTGGTTTTCTTCCTTTAAAATAAATCAAATCCTATCTGGGGATTGAAATAAACCTTGAGATCGTACTTACATCTGTTACTACTCAACATAGTCTTTCCTCCTTGTACAGAAATATAGCTACCGCTTATATTCTGTTGTGGAAAAAAAACGATATTATTAAAGTCTACACACAGTAATGCTTCTTTCCGAAATACTTTAAGAACTTCAACTTAAAACTTGTCTTTGTGGTTCCACGAAAGTTGAGACAGCTCAAACATGGCTTCTCTTCAGCTCACACTTAGAAAACACACCCTTCCTTGAGGTCGTCTAGATGGAACTGCCCTGACGATAATATTAACCTCTTAACTCGACAGGTGTTGTGGGCCCTTGTCACCGTCAATAATTTTGATAGGTCTACTAAAAATGTATGACCTATCTCACTGGCACGTATAATGTCTGTGTAACAAATCTCGCTGTCACAATTCTGAGCACTGCTCTATAATGTTCCTGAGAGTGAATATATGTTCTACACATCTTCTGTTCTTTCTAAATCCTGCTTGTTCTTTCCTCAGTTTGTGGTCTACTGCTTTTGAAATTCTGTGTATAATTATCCTGCCTAGTATTTTGCTGGAAACTGAGAGAAGAGTGATTCCTCTCCAATTATTGCAGTCTGCAAGATCTCCCTTCTTGGGCAATTTGACAATTATTCCTTTGTTCCACTCTGATGGTGTTGTCCCCGTTTTCCAGACTTGTGCAAATAGTGGTTCTAATAGTTCTGCTGCTAGCTCAGGGTCTGTCTTAAATAGTTCTGCATTTAAGTTATCATGGCCAGGAGCTTTTCCGTTCTTTAACCTTTTGATTGCTGTGATGATTTCTTCTTTTCGTGGAATATCTGTATTTACATCTTGATCGTTTTCAGCCTCAGGAACATTCAATTGTGTCTCTGGTGGCTCCTTGTTCAGAGTTTCTCTGAAGTGCTCTGCCCATCTTGTTTCCTGTCCTTTTGCTGTCGTGTTGGGATTTCCTTGCTTATCTCTTACTAATGTACTATTGTTTGCACCTCGTTTTCCGCTGATGAATTTAGTTATTTTGTATACTGTGCTTTGTTCATTTCTCAGTGCTGCCTATTCTGCCTGTCTTGCAAGATCGTCTAGGAAATTCCTTTTGTTGGCTCGGGTTTGGCGTTCAACTTCCTTGTCCAGCTGGCTGTACTGTACGCTATATAGTTGCTTTAACCTGGTGGACTTCGCTTTTGTTTTCTTTCTTTTCATTTCCTTTCTCAGTGTTATGGTGTTTAGTGTTTCTGGTGTTATCCAGTCTTGCTTCTTCCTTTCCTGGAATCCCAAGCATGATTTGCTGCTTTCCTTATATATTGTTGAAATGGTGTTGAATTTCTGGTCTATATCATCAGTCAATGTCTTTTCCTGACTTTTGGCAAATTGATATCGTTTCTTTATGTCAGCCGCAAAAGCTTTTCTGGTAAGGGGGTCCTTCAATTTGCTGATGTCAAACCTTTTCTGTGTAGTTACTGTTGGTCCAGCATTTCTTATTTTCACTTTCAGTTTTGCTACTACTAAATGTTGATCACTTCCCACATCTGCACCTCTTCTTACCTTCACATCTTGTAATGCATGTCTCTATCTACCGTTGATCACGATGTGGTCTATGTCGTTTCGTTCACGACCATTTGGTGATTAACATGTTAATTTGTGAATTTCTTTATGTGGGAAAAGTGTTCCTCCAATGACCAGGTTATTAATACTACAGAAACGTATTAATTTATCCCCATTTTCGTTTGCTGTTCCGCTGCCGCATTTCCCCATTACTCTTTCATTATATGTATTTTGTGTACCAGCTTTCGCATTGAGGTCTCCCATTACTATAATAAGATCATATCTAGGTGTGTCTTCCATTTCTTTCTGCAGTTGTTGATAGAATTCATCCTTGACCTTTGCATCGCTGTCATTCGTTGGTGCGTAGCATTGTATTATTGTAGTATTGGTGAATCTACCTCTCAATCTTAATCTTATCAGTCTGTTGTTGATGGGTTTCCATTCCAGTAATGTCCTTTCTATTCCTTTCTGTAGAATAATGGCTACGCCTTCATTGTGCTGTCCATCCTCTCTTCCAGAGTAAAGTACTGTTTCTCCTGTTGCTGTTTTAACTTTTCCTGCCCCAGTCCATCTGCTCTTGCTTATCCCTAGAATGTGTAACCTATAGTTTCTCATTTCTGCCGTGACCTGTTTTAGTTTACCCGTCTCATTCTTTGTCCTGACATTCCAAAATCCTATTCTTGTATCATGTTTTGTGGTCAGGACGTCCGTTCTCATGTCAGTGGCTTCGTTTCGGCTTTTACCACTGACAGTCATACGAGCCTCAGACTCCGGATGTCCGTCCCGCAAAAAAAGTTTGTTTACTCGTTGTTGTTTCTCTATGATGCGGAATGCTGGAGAGTTACAGAAAAGGAAATGTCGAAATTGTCCTCTTTTCACACAGCATGCCTAAGAAAAATTCACGGAATCTTTTGGCCGAATACCATCACTAACCAAGATCTGCTTACTCGTAGCAAGCAAGAGGACTTGCACACCATCATAGCTGGCAGACGCTGGAGCGGGGTTCGCCATGTCCTCAGAAGAGACCCCGATGCCATCACAAGAACAGCTATGCTTTGGACCCCTGAAGGAAAACGAAAGAGAGGCCAACCAAGAACAACCTGGCGGAGGACTGTGGAGGCTGAGATGCAAAGAATGAACCAGAGTTGGGGTACTGTACGAAGGATGGCCGCAGACCGAGCAAAGTGGAATCAATTTGTTGTTGCCCTACAAGATGCCACCATGCGTGATGACCACTGACTGCTTTGACGGTCGGTGGCTAAGGATCAAAAAGAAGAACTATCATCACTACAAGCACTAGAACACCCAGGTAAATGTAGCCGGCCAGACATAAAGGAAGAAATTCTAGCAATTAATACATCACTAAGGAACAGAGGATGTAGTGTGAGGCTGGTGTGGGTTCCAGCACACATAGGTATAGCTGGGAACGAGTTGGCAGACCAGAACGCCAAGAATGGAAGAATAAGTAAAAACAATATAATAGCAGGACTGGCAAGGTCGGAGATCAAGAGCCAAGTGAAGCTAACTATAAACGAGGAATGGAAGACAACATGGAAGAACAGTAGAAAAGGCAGACACGCGTTTAAACTGCTGAAAGAACCGACAAGGGCGTGCCAGGTCAGAGAAGAATTAAAGATACCATCGAATAAAAAGCTGTGGTGTCTCCGTCTCGGTGCAGCATTCTTTATGATAGAGGAACCACACTGCCAAGAATGTCAGAAAGAGAATTGCTTAGACCACTACCTGATCCACTGTAAAAAATACGAACAACAAAGGCTTGAATTAAAAACTTACTATAGAAATCACAATATAGACTTACAGGGGATACGGTTTTAAGTATAGATGCCCCAGGAGAAGCCCAATCAATACCTAATAGATATATACATAAAACAACGGAAAACATATAAGGTTAGTACTTCAGAAAAGACATTCAACCAAATATAAAGTAAGCAACAAGAACTAACACATCATTATATAAAAATTAAAAAAAACAGAAACATTAGCAAACTTACTAACTACTCATAGGACAAGGCAAGACAACGAGGTTAAAAAAAAAATTCAAAAAGAACAAATGCTAATACAAATTAAAACCAAATGTAAAGGACAATAGTTATCTATAAACATTACAAAAGAGAAAATAAAATGATAAATACTAATATAATTTAAAACCAGCAACTGCAGAAGACAATAGTTATTTAAATTTAATACACAATTAGTAAATTAAATGACACTAAATACCCCAATTATAACAATTATCAGGTTGAACAGGGTAGACCAAGATGAAACGAGAAGAGGCAATAACGGTCAGCTGTTAAGTGCCCGCTCTCCACCCATCACCTCTGTTAAAGAGTTTATTTATGTATTTTTGCATGTTAACCACACTTAGTCTATTAGCAGTTAAATCTACGCGGTAATATGTCTATCTGTGGTTAATCATGATATTGCACGGTTTTTTATTATAATTGAACGCGACATATTTATTACGTCACTAGGAGTTTATGACGTAATCCGTTTTGCACTGATATATGCAAACGATTGTTTCGAGGCCTTTTGTCAATTGTATCCGTCAGAGAAAGACGTTGATTTTCTAGCTCCCAATATGTTGGAGAATTAAGTATTTTTACGTGGCATAAGTTATCTACGAAGGTCGCAACTTGTTTAAGAAGATTCCGGACTTATGGAAAAGTTCCGTGTCTCATACAGAAGTATTTCTATGGAAGAATTTTAAACATCTTCATTTATCTAGTCCACATTGCTTGGATAATAACCTTTCATAGGCACCCCTAGTACAGCGGCTAGACTTGAATAGATGAGACGAGACTGTTGAAGAACCTATATCATTCATGTCATTTTATTGATGCCAATGCCATGCACTGTATTTCTTCAAGTCGTAATTAAACATGTCGTTTTATGTGGACCCATCCACCTACGAATTTCTCAACTATATTTCGATGGCCTGTTCGTGATGACACTTACCACATTCTGTTACGTTATCAGCACGATACATTGATGTCAGTCCTGTTCCAAGAATCTGTTACACTACAAATCACTCTTTACAAATCCCAACTGTAACAACCTTTTCAAAACAACAACAACTGCTTTAGCGTCATCCGGATCAGGAAGTTGGTAAACACGAACGAGAAGTGCAGTTAGCAAGTCATTTAAAAATAATTCTCGACTGAAATGTTTGAAACTTCTAAATTTAATACTTAAATGTTTATTTTTGGAAACTTTACATTTATTCTTTGACCATGTACAGCATACTGCATAGTGGTCACTCATTGCAAGGGTTCAGAATTTGGTAGCGTTACGTTCTAGCCAAAACAGCCTGTAAATGTGCACTTAATTCTGCTCTGGAGTTATGAAAACAATGATAGCGAGGAAGGGAACTAATCATTCCATCTTATAAAGCTGGACCTAGTACAATAAAGTCTGTAAAATTTAACTCCGTTACAGCTATATACCCTATGGAAGAGCTGCTCATCTTTGTTACATGTTCTACATTCACACTCACTTCCTATTTATTCAGTTGTTGAGTGCTCGAATATTTCATGGCTTGTGATTATTGTTACGGTATATGATATTAACGCCGTCTGCTAAAGGTTAGCGGACGTGCAAATGTAAAGGTTAAGACATTTAATATATTGCGATAGATGTTTCAATTATTGAACGCTCCATACACGATCGATTATGACGTGTCTAGCGTTGTTTGGGTCACAGTCGGTAACTAGGAGACGCTACCCTTTGTTACTTGACCGCCAAGCTGAATAGCTGCGTTTTGTTAACCTTCCAATTCAATGGCATGATATAGCCATTTATATGTGCATTATGATGAACCATGGTCAGTCCTAGAACTCTACATGAGAGGAAACTTATGGAGGTTAGTGATTAACTAAATCCTTGGAAGGAGAAAGATAATCGTCTACTTTATACGAAGTAATTAGACTCACAGTCTCACTGTCGGCAGGTAGCCATTCTATCTGCGCGTGCATATAGCTGTGATGTTCTGACGACAATTACTGCATTGTATCCTTAAACGGACATTGACATGTAAAACAGCAGTCTACGCTATTGATTGATTGATGCATGTACCTCATGTGTGAATTGAACTGTTTATGTATGTGTGTAATCCATATTAAATTGTGAAGGACTCGAACCGGAGGCATTATTCGTTGAATCACGTTACACCATTCAACCATTATGAATTATGTATTTTATATCAAGTTGCTGAGTTAATAACATGAACAGTTGTTTACATCTTGATGCCAAGTTCAGGCATTACGACAACCCAAAGGTGAGGTTCACCCCATTCGCGTACGAATATTAGCACGATCAGAATTCAAGCAACACAACCAGTAACCACACACGAAAGTCCTTCAACAAAAGTGGCGGCCGAATGTGGGGAACGACAGAAAAAAGAAACAAACTTCTGTTCCTTACGCACATGTTAACCACAAATATTTACGATCAATTTTCGATCACATGATCCAGTCGAAGATGACGCAGTACTCATTATAATGCCTAACAACGTGACGTCACCGAAAGTCGTGTAGGTGAACTGTCGGAGAAAACCAAAGCCGTTTCTAAGTCTAACCAGGGAAAACATGAGCCATTGAAGCAAACACACGATATGGACTACAGGAGCAGACAGTCAAAGGCACAGGCCTAGCCGTCGACGACAACGAGCATCAAGTGAAGCAGCAAATAAAGATAAGTTTAGCTCAATAACTATTGTCGTTAACGTAACAGTGCTAACTGAGTCCATGCCCTCTGCCTACATCGGCATGTTTTTACCTATGTTTAATGTACTTTTTGTTGTCTTAATGTGTTGTTAATTAGTGGGCTGTAGGGAGGATGAACCGAAATTAGATTCTGTGGCTCTCACGATGCCTGAATTGATTTCGGTCGTTTCTTAGGGCAGTTAAACGATTGCACTTTTGGAAGCCCCATTGAGGTTTGCCATTGGACTGTCTGTCCAAATCTGCTGTCGTTTGACGATTTGTGTTAGCTGTACCGTTCCGTAGATAACTGGTGTATTTTATTCGTACTCAGTTCACAATTTTAATCAGTTTTGTATCATGTTCGTTAACTATTTCGTCCAGTCTACTCTTACTATCAATTTATTTTATGATTGTTAAATGTTCGTCCGTTATGAGTCCTGTGATGTCATCATTTTTTGCAGTCATTTTTTTTTGGTGTACTTTGCATATTCAGTTGACCTCGGGTCAATCTTTGACCCTTCGTTTTCCGTGTGACACTTCCGCTTGTTTTATTTAGTTCATAAATTCATTTTTAATTGTGAAAATGTCTTGTTTGCGTCTTGACATTGTTTGTACCCTTTAGTTGCATCATTGTTTTGTTTGTACTCATGATATATATTATATACTACATTAATACTATAACATTATATTCAATAATACACTTGTAATTTAATTTAATTAATTTTTTTCTGACATTTAAGGTTAATATGGGACATTGCATAATTATGCAGTGATAGTCCAAGAAATTAGCACTGCAATTTATAAGAGATGCCTAGGGCATAATAATATAATATATATATTGACCAAATAAAATAATCTTATAGTCTACCTTTGAGGTAATAGACCCATTGTATATTGTTTAATATACTTTTCTAGTACTAAGAGAGTGACTTAGTACATTGAACAATATAATTACTAGGAATCATACCCAACATCATTGGATATTGAGATTAATTGTGTGATGTAATTACATTATAGTTAACAGATATCATAGCTATTTATGATATAGTTAGTACTTAGATACAATATTGTTACAAAATATTGTCTATTGGTTGAACTTAGACATAAGGGTTCAGTACTATTGTGATTATTTATATTGAATATTCCTAAGTTGAGTAAGTATAATAATTACTCTGAAGCTACTATTGACTATTTTAATCAGTAATTATCAATAATTACTTACCAGATAAAAGTCAAAATGCTTACTATAGACCATTTCGTTAAAATTGGTAAGGAATATGGTTATAAATCTCAAGAACTTCGTCAGTTTGCTGAGGCAGAACTGGAAAAACATAAAGCAGAAATGGAGGAACGTGAAAGAAAAGAAGCAGAGAAAAAGGCTGCATTAAAGAAAGAGGAAGAGGAACAAAAGGCTGCATTAAAGAAAGAGGAGGAGGAACGTGAGATGAAGCAAATTGCCAAGGAAAATAGATTAAGAGAGATTGCTCAACGTGAAAGAGAAGAGCAAAGAGCAATTACCAAACAGGAAGAAGAGAATAAATTGAAACGAGAGGAAATTATTTTACAACAAGAAATGGAATTGGCGCGTATTAAATTGGAGACAGCAAGATTACAAGCACAAAGTGCTGATGCAAACCAGAATAATAACGCACAAAATGGATCGTCATCCAGCCAAACTAAACATTTCTACAACTTTAAATTACCCACTCTCAACTTAAACGTGGACGACCTTTCATCGTTCCTGTCACGTTTTGAACAGACTTGCAAAACAAATCATTTGCCTGAAGAGTCATGGGTACTCAAGTTAAATGAATTCTTGGTTGGAGAACCATTGACGGCTTCTCAAAATGCTGACCCATCAATAGCAAATAACTACGGTGCTATTAAGTCCTTGCTTTTACGAAGGTTTCACCTGGACGAGGAACACTGTAGGTTGAAATTTAAGGGAATTTTACCTGAATCTCCAAAAGATTTTGCAGGATTCATTGCGAACATACGCAATACATTTAATAGATGGGTTGAACTGGCAGAAGTCAACAAATCATACGACAAATTAGTTGATTTACTACTACGGGATAAGGTATTATCTTCGGTTAGCCAGCCATTTTTTGCATATTTGCAGGAGCGTAAACCAGGTACTATCGACGAGTTAGAAAAAATTTCTTTAAACTACAGTTCGGCACATCCGAATGCAACCATTTCTAACTCCTCATTAAGAGAACCTCTACCTGTGGCGTCTAATATGGCCTCCAATCATAATAACAAACAAAGACATCACAGTGTAGACAGAAGTAGGTTCCAAAGAAATCACAATGTTAACTTTCAGAAGGGACATAATAATGATTTCAACAATAAAAATGAGTTCAACAGAGGTAGATCACGAGATAGAAATTATTCACCTCAAACAAACTACCACAATGGTCAACATAACACTAATTATAATCGATCACATACTCCCAATAATAACAATAACTGGAATGGTAATAATCATGGCTCGAGACATCGAGATAATAGTTACTATAGAGGACGACGAGATAATTCTAACAATTATACTCGGAATCGATCTCATTCTCGGGGATCATCTCATTACAACCATAATACAGGGGCGGCAGTTACAAATAATACTACCCCTATAGCTCAGGTCCCACTTGACAATAATACAACACAGTCTTCTGCTGCATGTTTTGCTATTAATTATAATGTGGCAAATAGTTGCCAACAATGCAATCTTATTTTTCAGAAGGCGAAAGAAACAGTGCTTAACTGCGGACATATTACACCAGAGGTAGGTCTTGCAGTCAACGATGGAACAGGCTTACTAATTTTTAACAGGGGATTAGTTAATGGATCCGTCGTCTCAGTGCTGAGGGATTCAGGATCCACGACGATTGGTATACGTCAGTCGCTGGTACATCCTAGCTGTGCGGCAGGAGAATATGTACGCTGCATGACATTTGGTGGAACTATTGAGTTTTACCCCACAGCTATTGTTCATATTAGAACACCCTTTTTCACAGGGAATGTAAAAGTATGTATGCTAAAAAAGCCTATAGCTGATCTGATGGTTGGTCGTATACACGGTAGTAAAGATTGTACTCCAGATGAGATCATAGAATGGGAGAAACATAACCTATGCACTGGAAACGCCGTGACGACTAGAGCGCAGACTCAACTCATTGAGAAATTTAGTGATAATAAGATGGATGCAGACAACCAAGAGGAGTTTGTAGTCAATTCACCTATTGACAGGGAAACATTTGCAACCAAACAAAAAGAGGATAAATCTTTAAAAAAAAATTTTTAAGCTGGTTGATAAAGTTGACAATCTATCCTCAGGTAATAATAACAAACATTGGTTTGTTATTAAAAATGACATATTGATTAGATGTTTTAATGACAAATCACAAATGAAACAACAAGTTATGGTCCCATATACTTTTAGACGGTACATTCTTCAACATGCACATGACTCACATTGTGCTGGACATATGGGATATACTCGAACACGATCTCGAGTACTGTCTTCATTCTTTTGGCCAGGAGTGTCAAGAGATATTTCGCAGTATGTACGTTCCTGTACTACATGCCAAGAAGTGAAAGCACGTGAAGCTTTTCACACGGCGCCTATTCAGGCTTGCGATATCTCAGTAAGACCGTTTGACAAGATGGCCATAGATATTATTGGTCCATTGCTACCATCGGCCAGAGGACATAGATTCGTCCTTACGTGCATTGATTTGTGCACACGATGGCCAGAAGCTATCCCATTAAAAACCACCACTACCACAGATGTAGCTGATGCACTACATCTCATCTTTTCTAGAATAGGGTTTCCTAGAAAACTTTTATCAGACCATGGGTCACAGTTCATATCTGACACCATGAAGGAAGTCATGAAAACTTGGAACATTGATAGGAATTTAAGTAGTATTTTATCATCCTATGAGTAATGGTGCGGTTGAAAGACTTAACCGTACACTTAAACAACTACTACATAAGGTTACTGCTAAGCACCCTCATGACTGGGACAGAGCACTCCCAGCTGTTCTATTTGCTTATCGGGAGGTACCGCATGAACAAACTGGCTTCTCTCCCTTTGAATTAGTTTTTGGTGCTCCCCCAAGAGGTCCTATGGGACTAATAAAAGACTTATTAATTGACGAGGAGATGACTCAGGACACTCAGTCATCTTACGAGTATGTGATTAATCTTCGGAAGAACATTATTGAGTCTTGCCAGTTGGCAACAGCTTCTTCTGAGGCTGCAAAAGCTAAGGCTCGATCTCTACAAAATAGGTCTCGACGATTACGCCAATTATTCCCAGGCGATGAGGCTTATGTGTTACTTCCTCACAATAACAATAAATTATTGATATCTTGGAATGGTCCTTACAAAGTCATTGATAAAATTTCCGACGTTGATTACGTCTTAGATATCAAGGGACACAAAAAGATATTTCATATTAACATGCTCAAGCAATTTCATACACGTCCTGAACACTTACAGTCAATTTTTCATGAACTAGATGACAACACAGTATCTACTTGTTATTATTCCAACTTATCTGTCATCCAGGAAGAAGAATCTTCTTTTCCTGAGGTACAGTTACCGTTACCGGTACCAGTAGTTCAACCTACTGAATCTTGGCGGGATGTAACCATCTCTTCAACGGTTACACCGCAACAGCGTCTACAGATTGCTAATCTATTACAATCTTATCCAGATGTGTTGACCGACGTCCCGGGTCGCACATCGGCTATTAGTCATGACATTACTCTCAATGATGATACACCTATTCGTGTACATCCCTATTCGGTTCCTTTACATTTCCTTGCTAAAACTACTAAGGAACTTGAACAGATGTTGTCTCTGGGAATCATTGAGACTAGTAATTCGCCATTCTCTTCTCCATTAGTGATTGTCCGGAAGAAGGACAATAACATCAGACTATGTGTTGACTATAGAAAATTAAATGCTAAGACTATAGTTGACAGCGAACCACATCCACTTATCGACGACTTACTGCCACGTCTATCCAACGCAACTATATTTAGTAAGATAGACTTAACTAAAGGTTATTGGCAGATACCACTGACCGAAAAGGCTAAGTACTACACCGCATTTTCCACTCCACAAGGTCTATACCAGTGGAATGTGATGCCTTTTGGGCTTGTTAATGCGCCAGCTACCTTCATTCGCCTGATGCGACAAATTTTATCAGGTAGACCAGACGTTATTACATATATTGACGACATATGCTTGTTTAGTTCGTCGTTTGAGGAACATGTTTCGGGACTTAGATATGTTTTCGACACTCTAAGGAATTATAATCTAACTGCTAAACCTACAAAGGTTCAAATCGCGTGTAATGAGATAACCTTTTTGGGACATATCATTGGATCGGGATATATCCGAACGTTACCTAGTACGGTCTCCAAAATTCTAAACATAGCAGTTCCTCAGACGAAGAAACAGGTCAGGAGTTTGTTAGGACTTGTTCAATATTACAGTAGATTCATACCAAACTTGTCATCCATCACGGCTGTATTGTCTTCATTGTTAAAAAAAAAAGACATGCCGGTGAAGGTGACATGGACTGGTATATGCAATGAAACTTTCAACAAAATTATAAATTTGTTCTCGCATGAACCAATTTTAAGACTTCCCGATGCTTCCAAAAGATTTTTCTTACGAACAGATGCTAGTAACTACGGCATTGGTGCATGCCTGCTCCAGAACCATGATGGCGTTCTACATCCTACCTTATATATTTCAAGAAAGCTAAAGCCGGCAGAAACAAAGTATTCCACAGTGGACAAGGAACTTTTATCAGTTATATGGGCAATAACTAAACTTGAAAAGTTTTTGCTTGGTGCTCCATTCACCATACAAACCGACCAACGTGCTGTAGCATCTTTGCGTCGATCTAACCACAAGAGCCCAAAACTCGCCAGATATGCAATCATCCTACAGCCATTTGAATTCTCCATTGAACATATTCCTGGCACTGAAAATATTGTGGCGGATGCGTTGTCACGTAATCCTATTGACGACGAATGATCAACATTGACATTCCTAAAACACGTCAATCATCACTACATTGGATATAACGAAGTATCAACTATAAGGGAACTAACCTTGCCTTCAATTTAATATTTATAAACACTATATGCATCACAGAATTGAACTAAAGACAATCAAGGTATACATATTGACATTGAAACTTCGTCTAACGTCCATACACAATATATGAATATTCGTTGAACAATCATGGAACAATATCTGACGACAAGTCGAACTTATTATCCTATGTGCACTTAATTCTTGGATGCTGGGATAAATGACATTTCTTTCCAACGTAAACGTTTGAACATTTTTGCCTAAAAGAATTCATCAGGATCAAGACTACGGATGGATCATCATATCCTATACTAATTAATTAGTTAACTTAACTTCTTAATTGAATTATTATCAATAAAATGAAATGTGAGAAAAAAATGAAATGAAAGAACAAAAAAAAAAGAGAACGAAATATAAAAAGAAGAAATTATGAAAAGAGAAAATAAATCTCACACAAGTATTAGATTAATATTTTTTTTTTAATGTACCTATACGTTATTTAGTTAGTTAAATTAGATAGTTATTATTCACTAACACTTAACACACCCAATTAAGTTAAACTTATATTCGAATTTCTTTCTATTTCTTCTCACTTATTTTGTCTTTTCTTCTCTCATAACATCGCGTTATATTAGAATCTTAATAATTTAACTCTTAGTTTAATTAATTAATTTAATTTTAATTAGTCAAATTAATTCCTATATGACATACTAATACGACAGACCTTACTTTAATTTAATTCTATCATTCACTATTAACATTGGACATTTTATTTAGTTGATATAATAATATGTATAATATTGATATATAATGGGATTAATGTTAGATGACTATGACAAATAGTTAGTTGACATGACCGCGACACGGTTCTACTCAGAACATCGTCGGCCATATGTCACGATTGAGTTAAATTTTTTTTTGAAAAATTGTTAAGTCGGATAGATCTTGAAAAAAAATCTATCGATTTTTTTTTTCCCCGGTGTACAGGGAATTGTTACGGTATATGATATTAACGCCGTCTGCTAAAGGTTAGCGGACGTGCAAATGTAAAGGATAAGACATTTAATATATTGCGATAGATGTTTCAATTATTGAACGCTCCATACACGATCGATTATGACGTGTCTAGCGTTGTTTGGGTCACAGTCGGTAACTAGGAGACGCTACCCTTTGTTACTTGACCGCCAAGCTGAATAGCTGCGTTTTGTTAACCTTCCAATTCAATGGCATGATATAGCCATTTATATGTGCATTATGATGGACCAGGGTCAGTCCTAGAACTCTACATGAGAGGAAACTTATGGAGGTTAGTGATTAACTAAATCCTTGGAAGGAGAAAGATAATCGTCTACTTTATACGAAGTAATTAGACTCACAGTCTCACTGTCGGCAGGTAGCCATTCTATCTGCGCGTGCATATAGCTGTGATGTTCTGACGACAATTACTGCATTGTATCCTTAAACGGACATTGACATGTAAAACAGCAGTCTACGCTATTGATTGATTGATGCATGTACCTCATGTGTGAATTGAACTGTTTATGTATGTGTGTAATCCATATTAAATTGTGAAGGACTCGAACCGGAGGCATTATTCGTTGAATCACGTTACACCATTCAACCATTATGAATTATGTATTTTATATCAAGTTGCTGAGTTAATAACATGAACAGTTGTTTACATCTTGATGCCAAGTTCAGGCATTACGACAACCCAAAGGTGAGGTTCACCCCATTCGCGTACGAATATTAGCACGATCAGAATTCAAGCAACACAACCAGTAACCACACACGAAAGTCCTTCAACAATTATATACTACTTTAATTTAATATGTTTCAAAGAGGATTTGGTTTTTTGATTAATTTGTTTGTTTTTGAGTTCATTCTTATTTTGTTTTATAGTTTTGTTAACGTACTATATTTCTTAATTGTAATTTGATACTGTAAATGTATGTTGTTATATTACATTTATAATGTTCCTTGCCTCTTAATTAATATTTACAGCAAATGTAAGGTTGTATGTATACTGCAGCCTTCTTTATCCTTTTTATCCTGAAGGAATAAAATATGATATTTGCAAGAGTGAACAGTACATACAAGTGTATATATATATATATATATATATATATATATATATATATATATATATATATATATATATATATATATATATATATATATATATATATATATATATATATATATATATATATTTTTTTTTTTTTTTTTTTTTTTTTTTTTTTTTTCCTTAACCAGCAGCACTTGGGCTTTCAGCCCTTCGGCCCAATGACATGTCATTGCGAGGCTGGGGAACCTGAGGACTTTCCTTCCAACCCGGTCAGGAGCTTCGCTCCTTCCCATCCACAGAGGGTTTATCACAGGAGCCGTTCAGGCTATTCAGTCAAATTTCCGGCCGTAAACATTTCTTCAAACGCCGACGCCCGGGTTTGAACCATGAACACCTGGTCGCCAGTACAACGCCGAAGCCATTACACCAGCGCGGCTCCCATATATATATATATATATATATATATATATATATATATATATTGTGGTGTAGTAAATTCCACACGCATCTTTGTTTCTATCAATATGGTTCGATGTCTAGTGGTTCCCGGTTTACGGGTTTCGAACATCAACGTAGGAACTGGCTTCAAAACAAGCCAACAGTACATACTTTGACCATAGCTCCTTTCTGAACATGACGACATTTATTTGCAAATATTAAAGTAAACATAATCTGGTATCTTCATAGCTTCATTCTCAAATGCATCTGAATACTACAGTACTTCAAGTACACTCATGAACTTTCTTACGGGTATAAACACTATCACACATTAGTTCCAGCAAGGAAAACTGTCAGTCTACACGACTGTAAACAAATACTTAAGTTACTAGGTCAAATAATGAGACCTCACATTCGAACCACGCATAGCAACAAAAGAATAGTGACGCACTTGCTAGCATTACAATCATCTTCATTCTCACTCACAAGCCTGCACCACATTACCCCCGCCCTTCCAACTGAAAACTGTAAGATTTCAGAGGATAGGATGCCACTAACTAGAAAACTACTCAAAATACAAATGAAATGTTTACCAACTTATCATACTAAGTCACGTAACTACGCTTTTGTGACCCAAGAAAGAATAAAAATAACATTACTGCTGTCTATCCGATATCTAATGAAACAAATAATAACCTGTAATGATATGTGAAAGAACTGAAAGGTACAAATGAAAACCAAAATCGGCAGGTAAGTAGTATTGAATCCATGAAAAGTATTAAAGATCCAGAATATCCCTGCCACTGTTCGTGACTAAATGTCATGGTATAAATAACAGTAATACCTCGTACAATGTTCCCCCAGTGCATAGCAAGTCATTTCACTGTTCCGCAAATCCGTTACTCATACAAGCTATGTATGAAAATATAATTTCCTGAATAGCATATGAAATGTCAATATGAGAACCTGGACAGAACATCGGCTATGACATTCTCTTTTTCGCGAATAGGGATTATATCGTAGTCATAACATTGTAATTCCATTGCGTATCTCGTTAGACGGACATTCATCGACTATATTGTTTGTAAATAGGTGAGAGCCATCTGATCAGACTGAAAATAAAAAAGAGTACCTACCAGATATTTTTCCAGCTTCTTAAGACATTATACTATATATAAGAGTTCCCTTTCCAGGATAGGGTACTTTGATTCGGCATCCGACAGTTTGTGGCTGACGTAAAGGACAGGATGATAGACGCCCTCGAACATCTGCACAAGACATCCTCCAATACTATGCAAAGATGCATTTGTCCTGAAGAGGAATGGCAGTCCTGGAGCCTTAGCATACGACCTTTGGAGAAAAAATTTTTTTTTTATATTGCACTAGCTGTAAGTACCCGGCGTTGACCGGTTTTCCTAGTAACTGTTTAGGAAACTTATAAAATGAAGAAAAATCAAACTATAATATTTTGATATTCGAGTGAAAGTGAACTTTCGTATAAGTTAATGACTACTGCTATAAGTGACTATCCTCGTGCCTTGTTTACAATAATTGCAAATGCAAGCCGCACAAAATACTGTTATTCCTTATGATTCCACCGGAAGAGTAATTTTATTTTGCTTCCAAGTTTTTGCAAGAAGCAAATTAATAAGGCATGTTTTCTCGTTCCATCTGGTGCACCAAGAAAGAATAACACACCATTTCCTTTTTTAAACGTGTTAATTACTTATATTTGCAGCGCGCCCTCTTCAAACACATATATTGTTTCGTGAACCAAGATGCTTATTATTTTCTGTGGTATCTTCCTTGATTGTTTATATTCTATTTACTGCACTGTAATATTCTTCTCAATGATTTGTTTATGTTTTAGTTGTTATTCAGATTGTTTTGTTGTTCTGAAGCTCTGTTTATACTTGCAGTTTGTATCTTTCTGGGCAAGAATGCTACTGTAGAACTATTGGAAAGGCAATCAAGTGGTTCTGTAAGGTTTCGTTATTTTGTTTAATGTTTGTATTATTTTGTCATGGCACGCTTTGTTCATTACTTACTTAGTCGTTCCCCTTCTACCGAAGAGTGTTGTGATGATTCGTCTGTAATAGATGTGCATATTAATTGTAATTGCGGAGGACGTGTAATATAAGGCCTCGCCTTATGAATATGAACAGTTTTACTTTTGCTTCTAACGTCAATGACGTAATCCACGTCAGTTTGTCAGTTTTCTTCGCAACCACTTTAAAAGGGCCTTGCCATGTTACCAGTAAGTGATCTCCCTTATGCGATAGGAGAACAAAACCATCATCAACAACCGATACAGACGTCAGTTGTCTATCACGATTAATACGTGATCGTGTCTTAGTTTAAGCAACTTCTGATGCGTCAGTCGCCACCTGACAGGCATCAATGAGACATTGACGTAAATCCATTACGTATTGATATGCACATTTCACATCTACATTTTTCTTACAATCTATCAATAAACCATGCAGGATAGACGTAGGTCCTCTAGGGTTAGACCCAAAAATCTATTCAAATGGTGAGAAACCAGTTTGTTCATTGGGCACCTATCTGTATTCGAACAAAACTGCTGGGAGCAAACGATCCCTGTCCTGAGGATAAGCGGCAGTTACTTTCCCCCAAAAGTTGTTTTGAAGTCGAATTCTAGCGCTCTACAATTCCGTTGCTATTTGGGTGGAAACGAGCACTTAAGGAATGACGAATGTGAAATGCATTAACGATATCAGACGTCATACTTGAGGTGAATTGAGTTCCATGCTCCGAAAGTATTTCCTTAGGATCACCAAGGCACGAGAATATACGCAACAAAGCATCCCTCACTGAGACAGTGGTGATATTCTTTAAGGGGATGGCGTCTGCCCAACGCGTACATAAGTCTGTGCACGTTAAAATGAAACGACATTGCCTAGTGGACATCACTGGTTGAGGTCCAATTATGTCAATCGCCATTTTATAGAAAGGGCGGACAGAAACGTCTGTGGTCTGTAAAGGTGCTAATTGACGCGCGCCCTTGCGCTCAACTTCCGACATTTAGCGCAGGATTTGCAATACGTTCTAATATCTTTGTTGATGCCAAGACAATAAACAGTTGTCAATACTCTATAAGCAGTACGGGAAATCCCTAATATGACTTGCAAAAGGAACGTCAAGCGCATTAGACAAAATAAGTGGTAGAAAACAAGTAGGAACCATAATTTGTCTACGATTAGACGAGTAATTATCGAAACATCGGATCAAAATATTATCCTGAAACTAGAACCAATGTCTCGAGTTTTTACAGTGCTTAATGGTTTAAGCCGTAGCCAATGTAAACATATGTTCAAAAAATAGGTCTTGCTGTTGATGTGTTATAAATAACTTTTGATCAATGTAATGGCATGTAGTAATAGTGGGTGTATTGTGTAAAGAGGTTCAATGTTCTTGTGTTTCAGACACATGTTGTGCTCTTGTTGTGCCAGCATTATACAAAGAAGGATGTGACATCTCCCATACACGAATATCTTGAGTAGAACAACCCTTAATCCCTTTGATGTTGTCTATTATCAAATCACAGCAGAGCTAATTTAGGGCACATACTCTAACTGTGCCCGAGAAGAAAGGAGTGTCAATTACTACGTCAGCCAATGGATAACATTCTACACTGCCACCAAAATGTATGCACTTAACTGACGTACCCGTGAGACAGGAAGGCTGAATTAAAGATCATTGACACCAACTGTGGTATATCTCAGAACCGACACAAGTCTATCAAACAAAACAACATTTATGAAATACGAGCGAACCAGCACCATCATGTGAAGACAAAACTGTTAGAGCGTGACCGCACTTCAACCTGGTTGAAATAAAGTCAAGCATTCTCTACAGTTGACGCTATTTTCTAAATCAGAGCTACAAGAGTTAGCGTGATTATTAGCCACCAGTGTAAGACTATTTAGAACAGCATCATCGGTCTAACATGCATTACCGTGTGAGCTTACTCTGCTATTGCTTCTTGAGATTTGTGATCTCGTACGATACGAGACATTATTAAAAAGATAATTACACCTACGACCCTTGCAATAGCGACCGCCGTGTGACGGTGTAGTTGGCTTGTGGATGTTGTTACAATGATCATAGGCATCATTTCTGTTGCCACGCCAAGAACTTTTGTTATTGTAATTGAAGTTTCACCTCTCTTCAAAATGTGACGGAGAATGATTACTGCAAAAATTGTAGCGACCTTAAAATGAATTATGTGTGTCCCCAATCTTCTGTCCACACCACGAGTACGAGACTTGTAAAATGACATAGCATTTGTGCGATTAGCAACACAAGCTGGAATGGAGTTCATTACTTTAGCGTTGCTCAGAGGCATGTTAGGATGCGCGACCATAAATTTAAGTCGTAATTTTTCCAATTCACTCACACATGTAGGTTTACGCTTCTGCAGGAATGCGACAATTTCAGTGTTGAAGGATGAGAGAATTTTATCTCTCAATATGAGTTCCTTCACACCTTCGTAACATTTAGGAATATTAGAAAGATCGATCCATCTTGTGAGGCAGATTTTAACAGAAGAAACGAAGTCTTCAAAATCTTTACCATCAACGGGTAAAATTGATTAAAATGTTTGGCGATTCCCCTTCCTCATTCAAAAATTATTTTCGCGGGAATACCGCCTTCACCATATAGTAATCCCTTCTTTTATTTTCTTCAATGTCAAAGAAGATTTTCAACGCATCGCCGGTCAGTAACCCATTAATATACTCAGGCCACCATTTCGTATATATTTAAAGTAGAGACACGTGATTCAAAATTCTGAAGGAAGAAACCTATGTCATCCGTAAGCGGTGAAAAAGGAAGTAATTTTAGATTGACATGTGGGATCTTAGACGACCCATTACCACCAGCTGCATTTGTAAGCTGTTGTTGCAGTTCAAACGCTTTTTCTCTCTCAAATTGTGCGTGTTCTGCGGCAATTTCTGCTAAACGAATACTCTATGATCTCTCTTCCTTATCGTTTCCGTTTGCAATTTTTGTCAATCTAATTTCTCCCTCCTCTTTCTCTCTTTGTAATTTAATTCTCTCTTTTCCTTCTCTTTTTCTCTCGCAATTTCTGCCAATCTAATTTCTCTCTTCTCTTTCTCTCTTTGTAATTTAATTTCTTTCTCTTCCTTCTCTTTTTCTCTTGAAATGTCTGCCAAGTTCTCGATCCTCTTTCTTTCTTTATAATTTAATTTCTCTCTCTTCCTTCTCTTTTTCTCTCTCGGCCTCCATGTATTTATCCACTTTGTTAGCGACATATGCAATAAGAGCATCGGCTGTCAAGCCCAGATCCTTTCCAATCTGTACAATTCCTGACCTAAATTTCACCAAGTCAACCATCAAGTGACAAAAAATACTTGTATTATACTAATAATATTATAGTCAGTTTTACGATAATGGAATAAACTTATTCTTAAGGTAAATCAAACCTTTATAATTTATTATTGTATATGTAATACAATACTTAGTCGTAATCCTGGTGACTTTACTTAGTCGTAATGTGTGAAAAGAAGATAACTGGAATCGTATATTTATATACGATACTTACTCCACAATATCACAGCGTAGCTGCATCCTCAGCTTTATACCAAATTAAAATATTGTCATAATCTATACAATACAAATGCATGAATGCTTAACAGAATACTATCACAGACGGAGAACAACACGACGTTAGTGGAAACAAATGAAAGAACTTACGGAAAGTGAATAATGTAGAAAGATAACCGCAATAAAATAAAACTATTGCTTCCATCAACGAAAAGACAAAACCAGACGTACTACAATCAAGACATATTTAATGTAAATATTAAAAATTAAGCAAGAGAAGACCAACGTAGCGCCAACATAACTATACTGAAATAAAGCAAAAATAATGCAGATACCAGACAGTACGATACGCGACAGAACAACTAACAACTCACGAATACAATATACTCAAACAGAGCGGACATATCAGACAGCAAAAAATGCCGGCCCTCCGAAAGAGAATATTATATACAATACCTACAAAACAGCACCTAATGATGTCATCAGAAGATTAAAAACATCAGGGCTCCCTCCAACTGCCCCATGGACACTACACAACAAAAAGAAGACCCACATAACGTTGCCAGATAATCTATGGACTTGCCACCACGACACTATACAACAGATAACTTATCTGAAAATTTTCCCGAGCTGCCAATTCCCGCTGCAGTTCAGATGCATCTATAAACCGCAGGATCGACCTGATAATACACGACAGTGTAAACCTCTAATGCTGGTGCAGTGTGTAGTCCAAAATTTGAAACAACCATGCTGAAACGAAACATCGGAGTAGTCTGAAAAATGTCCAACAGAGCTCGAAACGTGTGTGCAGGCTTCGATATCTGTCGTGCACGTTTGTGAAACGTTACAAGTGTCTCGGATATGATCTACCGATACAGTTGTTCCAGAATAATTTCTGACGGCGGCAGACCACGTCAATGAAGTGTTGAATTGATTGCGCAGAAATGCAAGTAAAACATTGTCCTCAGCACAAAAGACTTTTCAACATCCATGACAGGTTAATTCTTCTTGAAGACAGCGTGAGTGGGAACAGTTCAATGTCAATCGAATATGTCCGTTGCGGTGACCTTGCGGTTGTCTTACCGGTCAATGTCGACATTCCGATCACTATTGGCAGCAAAATCATGGAGTGCCATATGTTCTTCCAAACATAATCTCGTGGAGAAATCGATTGCTAAATCTCTCATCATGGGGCAGCTCAGTTCTTGAAGAAAGCATTCATAAAGGGAATATACTGGGTAGGCAAAAGTGTCAGCAAAATTTCTCATCAAACAGTCCATGTCTCGAGCATGAACTTGCACATTAATACAAGCATCATCTGGCATTCACGTTTATAGATTACGTGTAGATAAAGTACTTGAGCAACTGTTCATTTCAGCATTCAGCTAATCGATGATCCATTAATTTTCAAAATTTGTACCGACAGGCATAAACAAATTTCGTAAAATCGATATGACGTATCTCCCATATCTGTGGTGTGGTCAGTTTCACTAGTATCTGTGTTTCTGTCAATATGATTCGTAGTCTAGCGGTTCCCGGTTTACGGATTTGGAAAATCAATGTAGGAACTGGCTTCTAAGCAAGACAGCAGTAAATACTTTGACCATAACTCTTTGCTGAACATGACGACATTTATTTGCAAACATTGAAAACGAAAAACATATTCCGGTATCTTCATACCATCATTCTCAAAATACATCTGGATACTACAATACTTCAGGTACACTCATGAATTCCCTTACGGGGTATAAACACTTTCCCAAATTAGTTTTCAACAAGGAACACCGTCAGACACGACTGGTCAGTCTAAACGACTATAAATAAATGCTTAACTTACTAAGTCAAACAATGAAACGTCACATGCGAACCACGCATAGCAACAACAGAATAGTGCCACACTTGCTAGCAATACAATCATCTTTATTGCTCTCACTCACAACGTGGCGTGCAAAAGTCTACGCACAATTTCACACACAACATGCACGCAAACACACACACACACACACACACATATATATATATATATATATATATATATATATATATATATATATATATATATATAATATTCATATATATATGTACCGATATATTTCGTAAATATTATGTATTATTTTTTTTTTTTTTTTAGTATTTTTTCTTATCCAGCGGCACTTGGGCTTTCAACCGTAGGAAACTGGCATTCTAAAGCAAGACAGCTAAATCGGCCCATATGACATGTATTGCATTGAGAAAAAACTATTCCGGAACCAACCTGAGGACTTTCCTTCCAACCCGGTCAGGAGCTTCGCTCCTTACGGCGGTATAAAAAACACTTCCAAGAGGGTTTATCACAGGAGCCGTTCAGATATTCAGTCAAATTTCCGGCCGTAAACATTTCTTACTAACCGTTCAAACAATAAACGGCCGACGCCGGGTTTGAATGAAGCATAAATCATCTTTATTCTCACTCACAACGTGGTGCAAAAAAGTCTACGCCAGTACAACGCCGAAACCATTACACACACACGCGCGGCTCCCATCTATATATATATATATATATATATATATATATATATATATATATATATATATATATATATATGAGAGCGCCATTCACGCGCATCTATAGCTTGCAGCTTGTCTTAATTCCCGCTCACAATATCGCTTGTGTCTCAAACATTACAAAGTACGAATACACCACTCACAACCAGTTAACATACCGAGTAGGCTCCCACATGAGCAAAGGAACATTCCTACACGAAAACATTCTCAAAACACTCCGTGACACATGACAACCACATTACTCATGCACACGGTAGTTTTAACATTTCTCGTAAAACCACATCTACAGATAATAGACCAAAGCAGACTCCTAGGAAAATTCAAACTGTAGTGCCTCCAGTTCATGTTGATACCTAAGTTGCTGTGGCCACTGCTTATATATGAAATAAGCACAAGTACAGTGGAAGCTATAGAGCAGGTCAATAAGTTCATGAGGAAATGGCTAGGGGTATCACCAGGTCTGTCAGATGTAGCACTATATTGCAAAAATTCAATACTTCTGCTTCCTTTCAAGTCAATTGTTGCAAAGCATCACAGTTGGAAAGGCAAGGCTTGCAATGATGCTAAGTACGTCAGCAGATGACGTGAAGCTCATTCAGCCCACACTGAAATCGGGAAAAAAGTGGAGAATGGAAGAAGCTGTTGATGCTGCCCAAGAGTCGCTCAAACTGAGGGAGGTAATTTGATACACACAAACGACAATTTGGTCATGGAGACATCCGCTGGTGGTCCAAAGTATCAAGCAGGGAGCGTAGAGATATGGTAGTTCAGAAGATACGAGGAGTTGAGAATGATAAGCGGTTGCAAAAAATCAGTGCAGCAGGCCCAACATTTCCAATGGACTACATGGGAAGTAGCCCTGCAAAGGGTCTTGACATGGAATGATATATGGCATATGACACCTCTTAGGCTCAGCTTCATTGTTAGATCAATGTATGACCACCTACCATCTGCCACAAAAAATTGTGAGATGGGAAGACTCGGATTATGAGCAGTGCCCCCTGTACCATGGGAGGCAGACAGTTGAATACGCGCTGTCAGCTTGCAAGGTGTCATTAGATCAAGGGCGATACACATGGCGCCACAACAAAGTGCTAAATGAGCTGCCTGCGACAATAGATCTGGCAAGGATGAAGGCGAATAGCATTGTCAGGCCAAACACCGCTAACACATACTTTTTTTAGGTCAGGAAAGTCAGCACACCCAAAACCGAGTAAATCAGGTATCAGTGTACCGTCTCTTCCTTGACTGTGCAAATGACTGGGAGATGGCGGTAGACCTACCTGAACGAAGGGCATATCCAGAGAGTATCAGGAAATCTTGAGGACGGCTGGGTATAGTGCTGCATTCTTCATCATAGCACCAGGTTATATTGATTGAACTGACCGTGCCATTTGAAACCAGATTGGAAGAGCAACATTTGTTCAAAGCGGTCAAATATAGTGATCTGGCCGCGGATCTGAGACACACGATAGGTTCACTGCAAGGGTCATGGCTGTTGAGGTGGGTCCATGAGGGCTCGTGGCTGCATCAATGTATTATTTATTGAAACTGTTGGGGCTGAGGGGACAGTGGAGAACAAGGGCATTGAAGAAGCTTAGTGAAACTGCGGAAAAGGCATCATGGAGGTGTTACGTGCCGTTTTCATAACTGATAATGTCGTCTGTCTGTATACTTGTTATGTTTGAAAATATTTCGATTGAACCCTAATCTAAGGGCGAATACTCATTTTTTGCTTTGAGGGAAAGTAAATATGTAGTTACTCCCCTAAAAGGTTATACCAGCTGACTGCATAGGTCAGAGGTGGATGCGAACAGCGCATGTCCAAACTAGAGTTAGTTTGGGAAAGATTTCCGGCGGGAGGCCGTTTTTGTTGAATTGAGTCTGTCAGACGAAATGTCTGGTTAAGTCTCTGCATTGCCTCTGGGGATGGAAACTCTTCCACTGTTATTGAAAGTCCCCTGTGTTATTTCTGTTCGTCAGGAAGACGGCAGTTGCTTCTAAGTTGTGTTAGGAATTCGTAGCAAGGTAAAAAAAAAAAAAAAACGTTCACACTTCCTTTGTAAGGATCATATTTCGAGTCAACCGGTGACGAGAGCTCACGAATGGTTGAAAGGCAGAGTATTCTACTTGTTACGCTCTTTGGAGCCATCTAAGACCGTTAGGTCTAGATTTACACACAGAGACCCATGAGAATAGATGTTATTCTAAAACCCGCATGATTAGCGGTATATATCTTTGAACTTAGACGCTTATGTCTGCAGATGAGGAATCCACAGTGTTTACTGTTTTATAGAGGCCTAATATATAATTATCTGGAGTGGAAGACCAGATGAATTATCAGAAACTGTTGGATATTTATACAGTTATTTACCCGTTCTGTAATGCGGGGTTTTTTCTGTTAGTTGTGGAATGAGAGTTAAATTGGAGTCTGCAACACATTGATAATCATATATTTATTGGAACTTATATACATGCACTTGTAGTGAATTGTCTTCATATCCGCCATGTTCCTGTGTCATGCTGACATGGATTTGTCTACGTCTTGTTGCTGTGACTTTAATAAATGGTGAGAAAAACGTACACAGCTATTCATCTATATTTTGACTCCATACCTGTAACACATACAACATATGGTTCCATCAACTCTACATCTGCACCTTTCAATGTGATGAATGCCACACACACTCTTGTATGTTACATGTTGTGATACAAGTCTGCACTGCTACACAGATGTCCACCTTGACGAACTTTCCAACACGCATTCGCGCTATGTCTATATCAGCCTTATTGCATCAGATTTACTGCATAAGCATTACTGCATTACTGAACATTGTTTGCATCAATGTTTACAATTATGATTGCATCAGTGAACTTTGTTCGCATCAGGTGGCTGTGGAACAACCGCAATGGGCTATGGAACTCGAGACAGTAAACTCTGCTGCACAGAAAACATCAGGAACTTTTCTAAGTCCTCAATACAATGAGTTTTTCGGTGTACTGGTGAAAGAGCTGTGACTGACGGGCAACATGTGGCGTATATAATAAGTGGTGTTGGGCACAGAATTTCAGTTGCTAGCGCGCAGTCTCTAGCCTTGACGGCTTCGCGCAGGTGTGTCAGATTCTGTCCCTAGTCGTGGTGTGCGGCAAAACGAACGGAATAATTTGTCTTCTCTTTGTTGCTTTCACAATTGCCTCCAAGGCTGGCGAAATTGTGGATTTTAAAGTTGCTACCAAAGTGAAATGGGTTCATTTTCGATACAAGACAACAGGAGGCTTTAGAGTGTAAAGAAGTATACAGGGCCTAAACATTTGTTCGACGGGGCGCCACTTCTGATGATCAGATTGCCTCCAGTTGTATCGCGCTGTATAGAGTTTCCTATCTCATATATATATATATATATATATATATATATATATATATATATATATATATATATATATATATATATATTTATATATATATATATATATATATATATATATATATATATATATATATATATATATATATATATATATAGGCAACGGGCTGATCACCCGTTTACCAGTCACTTCGATTACGGAAACAACAGCAAATGGATTGATTTGCCGTTGCCCTAAAGACGCCAATAGGCGTGATGGGAAACAATGGCAAAGAAAACCTATCTGCTGTTGCCCTAAGATGCCACTAGGCGTAATGGCCACTGACTGCTTTGACGGTCGGTGGCTAAGGACGGAAGAAGAAGAAGAAGAATATATATATATATATATATATATATATATATATATATATATATATATATATATATATATATATATATATATATATATTTTATATATATATATACACACACAAATAACACATATATATATATATATATATACATATATATATATATATATATATATATAAATATATATATATATATATATATATATATATATATATATATATATATATTCCAAGTTATAGTTGATAACTTGGTTGATTGAAAGATTATGTTTGAACATATACGAATTCATGTTTATACCGGTATAAAGATAGATACATATCTATATCTTTCTGAAGTTCGTTCAGCTGGGGACCTATCGTCCACGAATCTATTGTCATTATTTAACACATACTAATCTTACAGAATAGTGGCTGGAATACAAACATTAAGAAGTCAAGATCACTCAGCTTCTGTAGTTTTTATCCTGCAAACCCTGCATGATTCCTTAAAATAGGAACACAATCCTCTTTTTTATCTCACTGACAGGAGTAATTCTGGAGCAAAGGCTACTAGCTTTTATAAGCTCATCCTTTCTCTACCTCTCTGGCCACCATTTGTGGACCGCTACCGCAGATAAAGGGAGATAACGCCACAACGTTTCAGTTTATTACCGACATATTTTGTGATATACATATTTTTATTTACTTGTGACGATATGACAAATTACTCATTAATGATAACTGGTCTTCCACTTGTATTCTATACAAAACAATCTACGAACATCTATTTTCGTTTTTTATTTAGTGCATTTGGTGCAAACATTAAAAATAGAATCGTAAAATTTGTTGTTACCAAAACCTGTGTTTGTTTTAAATCAAATAATAAACTAAACGAGTCTCCATAATGCCTCAATATGTTATTAATGTGTTTGATATGATAAGATTGTTAGCCTCATGTACAATCTTACAAGAGCCGCTTCTTAGGACGTGAGCGGGGGAACAGTAAGTTTAATCTGTCTTTGTCACATCAGTGACCGGCGGACATAACATGCCCTTAAAATTAACATCATGTACCATCTTCGCTCAGAAGGCCGGATGTAATGAATCTTAGACGGTTGCGTCTCTCGCCTTGATGGTACATTATGATAGGTTATTTCCTGTTCTTCATTTGCCGTTAGGTTCCGACTTACAGAGTTGTCATCTTGCTTGCTTGGATACATCTTCGTAATATTCATCAAACAGGTATCTATCTTTGGACATAAGCAGACAGACAATTAGTTAGACATAAAACAAATAAACAGTCAGACTGCTAGTGTGACACATAGGCAGGCATTCAGACTGATAGACAGACAATCAGACAGACAGACATACAGTCAGATAGACAGACTGACAGTAAGATTGGATACAAATGTAGTACAAAAAATAAGCTAGTTAATTTACTCACAGGAATTAATGAAGGAATTTTCAAAGGGAAATAGTAGACATGCAAATTAACAATATAAATTTGATAATTAATTTTGATTGCCATTTAATTTATTTGGTTGGTGCTAGTCAAAGACTTTAGCAATAGAAGTTATTTTGAAAACATAAATCATTTATTTCAATAATTTTTAAATAATGCATTTGTTTAAATTGTGTGCCTTTGATTTAAAACAATAAAACTTTTAAGATCAAGAAAATCATTCGATCTTTGCTCCTTATATGTTTGTGTAACTTTTAATGAACTATCATAATAAACTGCGACCTAAATAAAATATATGGCTTGCATATGTAACGCAAAACACCTTAAAAGTTATGAACGTGCTAGGAAAACATAACACACACACAAACGAAGTTAAATTAAGTGACAACATTTTGTTATTGTACCTCCACGGGACGATAACAAACACAGAATAAAGGGACAACAATTCTGTGAAAAACATTTCTAACGGCTATTTCAATCTGTTCTTCTATACCGATCTGTTAATGCGCGGAATCTTGTACAATTTCCCAGGTTCTTATATGTGTTAGTATATACCAATTCAGTTGGTGTGTAAAAGTAAATCTCAATGTACAATTATATAGAAATGAATCCTGGTTACATACGTCATGAACCGTTTATAGAATGAATGTCAGTACTCATGCTCCGGCGGGAGCTAGAGGTATTTATGTAACATTTTTTTGGGTGTATTTTCCCTCTATAATGTTTTACCCTCCCTTTTATCTGATTTTCCCTCACGACAATACGGCCATGAGTCATACACTGACAAGGCCAACCCACACAAAATTTTCACATCAACGTCTCAACAATCGACTAACTTTTCGACGAATCAAACCCTATCTAACACAAGTTTACTCACATCGACAACGATACAACTATCGATCGGTTGTTCGACGAATCACGCCCTGGCTAACACGAAGCTAGTCACAGCGTCAACTAGCGATTAGTTATTCGATAAATCAAATCCTGGCTAGCACACGCCTCAAAAAACTAGATTGAACTTGTATTCCTGCATATAAACAGACACTTGGAAGACCCAAGACATTCATACTTTACTAACACAGTGGCGTGATAACGACAGATACTTACACCTCGTTGAAGATGACTGCTCCCACCAACTGGGTCTATATCAAGAGCTGTGATGAAATGCTTAAACCTTTGGCTAGTGGTCTGAAGGCCGCGTCTGTATGTGTTTACCGAGGCCAACCTTTACTGCACGTGAGAAGATATTTTGGTGAATCCTACCTCAAGGTTCCTACCAAAACCGGCATTACGTTAACTCGATCCGAGTTTGAACATTTGTTGACTTTACAGAGTGAAATCCTCGCCGAATTTGATCAACTACAGGCACCACGCACGGATACCTATCCTACTACTTGTACCAGTAACATGTTTGACGACTACATCAACTCCAGCTGTTACCAACCGATTTCCCCAGAACCGAGTTGGTTTCCTAACCCTTGTACAACCACCACCGACAATCACCTGGCCGATATCTCCAATCTACCACCGAAGACGCAGAGACCTACTACCTCCGCCAGTAACACGTTTGACGAATACATGAACTCTACTTGTCCAATATCACGAGAACCGAGTTGGTTTCCTAACACTTGTACAAACACAACAGACAACCACCTGGCCGATGTCACCAATCCACCACCGAAGACGAAGAAGAAACCTACCAAACGGCTGAGACTTGTGCTTTAGCTCGATATTATTTGAAAAAAATAAACTAAATTAACTAAAATTCTGTTGTAAAATATGTCTAACTATCGTCTAACTGTTGGGACGTATAACTGTTGTAAAATCGTATAACTGTTGTAATTATATATCGTCTTCTTGTTATCTAAATATAGCGTCTTCTTGTTATCTAAATATATCGTCTTCCTATTGTCTAAATATATCTTCCTATTGTCTAAATATATCTTTCTATTGTCTAAATATCGTCTTCTTGTTATCTAAATATATCTTCCTATTATCTAAATATAGCTTCTTCTTGTTATCTAAATATAGCGTCTTCTTGTTATCTAAATATATCTTCCTAAACAAATAGTCAACCAGCCTACCAGGGTAACAAATGCATCATCCACAACAATTGACCACATCTACGTCACCTGTGCAGAAAACATTATAGAATGCTCTGTTCCTACTGTCGCGATGAGTGACCACTATCCTATATGTTGCACGTGGTCAAAGAATAAATATAAAGCTCCAAGAAATAAACATATCAGTATTAAATTTAGAAGTTTTAAAAATTTCAACCGTGAACTATTTTTACATGAATTGCGAACTGCACCTCTTGCCAGTGTTTACCAGATTTCTGATCCCGATGACGCCATTGCCCATTGGACACGTATCTTTCTTTATGTGTTTGATAACCACGCACCAACTAAAGAAGTTCGTGTGAAACGACAGGTCAAATCTCCTTGGATCACACAAGCAGTGCTAGACGCCATGAGGCAGAGAGATTAAGCTCACAAAAACAAGGACTTTAACACATACAGAGCACAGAGGAACAAAGTGCAATATTTAATTCGTAGTGAAAAAAGAAATTACTTTAAAAATTTGGTTCAGAACAAAACAAACAGTAAAGATATATGGAAAGCAATCAACACCTTAGCGAACAAGCGAAATCTGTCAGTCTCGTCAACCCCTAACAGTTCATTTACTTGCACAGACTTCAGCAATTACATTCATGCAGAAATAAACAGTCTTAAATCTACAATACCAAATTCACCTTGTGACTTAGGCAGGCTGTCAGTATTTTGTGAGAACAAATGTACCAACACAATCCCATCCAACATTCCGTTTATGACAGTTAATGAAGTATATAACTATCTTCTAGGACTTAAAGATAATAACTCATCAGGACTTGACGGAGTCAGTAATCGAATACTGCGTTATGCGGCTCCAGCTATTAGTGATTCGCTTACATACATATACAATCAATGTATCGCACGGAGTTACTTTCCGTGGAACTTTAAAGTCGCTAAGGTATATCCTCTCTTAAAACCTGGCTCTTCCGACAATAATAACCTTGGTAACTATAGGCCAATCTCCTTAATATCATCGCTATCCAAACCACTAGAAAAACACATACATAAAATAACACTACAACACTTAGTTAACAACGGCTTGCTAATTGATAGTCAATCGGGGTTTAGACCTAAACGTTCATGTCACACAGCTCTAACTAAGATGATTGACAACTGGCACTTAAATATTAATAACGATAACATATGTGGGGCAGTTTTTGTAGACTTTAAAAAAGCATTTGATATGATAGATCACGCTATTTTAATTAGAAAACTAAAAACATCAAAAGTAAAACTTCAACTAGTGACGATAATTAAATCATTCCTGTCAGACAGAAAACATGTAGTTTCTTACAACAACTCTTGCTCAAACCCAACCGTAATAAATACCGGCGTTCCTCAGGGCTCTATTCTTGGGCCCCTACTTTTTGCCATATACATTAATGACCTTCCACTACACGTCGAGCACGCATCCTGTGACCTATGTGCTGATGACTGTACTGTCTACACGAGTGATACAAGTTGCAACACACTCGAACTATCGTTACAAAAAGATACAGACAATCTGATTAGGTGGAGCATCGGAAATCGCATGCTAATTAATATAATTAAAACAAAGTGCATGTTAATATCAACTAGACAAAAATTACAAAATTCAGAGAAAACAACACTTCAGATCTATATTGGTACCTTACCAATTGAAAACGTTAATGAACATAAAACTCTAGGAATAGTCGTTGACCAGCATCTAAATTGGAACTCACATGTTCATGCACTGACCAAGCAAACGGCACAGAAAGTTTACCAGTTAGCTAAAATCAAACATTTCCTAGATGAAGATGCACGTAAATTGTTCTATATATCTCACATACAAACAAACCTGGACTATTGCTCCACAATCTGGGATGGTTGTTCTATGTCCAACACAAAAAGACTCCATTCACTACAAAAGCGTGCTGTGCGTCTAGTTTCTGACAACTGCCAAGCACAGTGTGTAGATCTATATAAAGATCTCAAAATACTGCCTCTAAGAAAGCGCTTTCTGTTCAACAAAGCTAAATTTGTTCACAAAATCCTGTCACAGAATGCTCCAATATATCTGTGGCCAATGTTCAAATACAGTGAAAGACGCAGTCAACGCCTTAACAAAATACAAGAGCCCAAGCCTAGGCTTGACTTATTCAAGAAAAGCTTAGCTTACTCTGCTGCTCATCTCTGGAACTATCTTCCAAATTATCTGAAAGATAACAACCTCAGTCCCTATTCATACAATCGTAAACTTTTCGATTACTTTATGAGTTCTGATTATCTGCCCCCCTAATGTGATTATTTTTCCGAACAAATGATATAATATCGAATGTAGGTTTAATGATGATGATAGTGTTTTTCAACATATTTTGTTTTATGGTGATACTTAGTTTGTATTTTTCAACATACTTTATTTCATGTTTATAATTAGTTACTGTGAATGTGAGTATGCTATTATTTTACCTTTATAACGTTGAATTCCTTGAATTGATGGGTAAAATGTATGTGAGAATAAATGAAATCAGTATAAAAGACGAGAGAAAGGAAGGGCAGAATGTCAGACGGGCCTGCGTGCCCAATTCTCAACCCTTTGAAAATAAAGTTCGTTCGTTCGTTCGTTCGTTCCTATTGTCTAAATATATCTTCCTTTTGTCTAAATATATCTTCCTATTGTCTAAATATATCGTATAACTGTTGTAACACAACAACACACACAACAACACCATTATCCAACTAATATATTACTATATAAAAGTCATGCTCCTCCTGCCGCTCCTCCAGATTTTCCTTATACAAAAGTCATCCCGCCATCGGCTACTCCATAATGCTAACCATTTTGCGCATTGTATACTACTTATATATATATATATATATATATAGTTGAGCTATTATGGCGAGTAGAAATATCTTTAGTTGATTCGCTCACTATTTGTGGTGAAGGAAAGGTGGATAATTGATAGTCTTCTAGGGAATGTTGATAATATATGGTAACAGTAAAAAAATTAATAACTCTCCAAGAAATTTCTCTTAATAAAAGTTTATGCTGGTGACGTGAATACGAAATCCATCACAGAAACTGTGTAACAACACTTAGAGAAAGCGATGGACAAAGAGAACGAAGAATAGACGACCTGTTCCAGGTCTGTATCTCTATCACGGCTATTCCTGAATTATCTGAGACCACTGCATGTGTATCAGGTTGGAAAATTAGTTCTGATAGACTATGACTCTACCGTGCCCCCTTCCTAATCCTGTAGTGGAGGATTAGAATATAAGGTTTAGAGTCAAGGATTGGTAAAATGTGTTCTACTGATGAGATGGGTATTAAATAATGACAACAAAACATTTACAACTGGCAATTATGAATGGGACACTACTCTGTAGTTATATTATAGAATTATAACAAAACGTGATTTTTACATTAATTATTGTTCAACAATTTGAAATAAAATAAGAACATTAATTCAAACTAGAGATCATGTGACATTAAAATCAAATTAATATATTATAATTATTGTTTTCTCTAAATATTAAATTAGATTAGATCATCCTAGACATGGGATAATGGATGGTAATTGTATTAATTTTAGAGAAATTATATCATAATTGCTTGTGTATAGTTTAAATGTATAGTTGAAATACAAGTAGCCTTGAGTTGTTCTTGAGTCCCATGATACTTATCTGCGCTTGGCTGATCCTTTCTTGATGGTTGTATTACCTGCACTATGTTTGTGTATTGCCAGAGAGTTTAGGTTGATTATCTTTCCCTATAACCCCCTCGATCTGTTTCCACGATGTGCTAACGGGACAATGTGGTTACTTTCCTAGACAATTTTTCTCTGGTTCCCACAGACATGGTTGTAAAACACCAGCTTCTGATGTCAACAGAGACTGAATGAAATTTACTTCTGGTCACCAGTTAGAAATGTACCTATAAAACGAAATGTATGTCTTGTCCCCTGTCAGTGAATAACGCGGTAGCATAGTGGTTAGTGCCCTGGCTTCCTAGCTCAGTGATATATATATATATAAATTTACAGTGTCAGAATGAGAGACAATTAAGACGCAGATAAAGATGTACTTTTTTTAGAATAACATAGCTTGGACGAATCAAATGCGACCAGGTGTGGCGGAAGATGGTGAGAGACGGTGTGTTTCAAGGTTTTATTGATGGCGCATTCGCCGGATGTAAAACGCGTGTACAAGTTCAATAAGGTACGTACCGACTGTAGGTGTTCATTATTACATAAACAGATTTATGTCGATATATAAAAATATGTGCTTAAGCCTACGTTTGTTTTAGAAATTATATTTGTTTAAGATAAGAGCCACAATACAATTTAAAAGTTTTAAAATATAATATTTTAAGTAAATCGTAAAAACAGTACAAGATTTGCATTAAAAATTAATAATAACTACTGGAAAAAAACGGTTTGCAATAAATATTTGCCCTAAATATACATTCCTTGTTTCTGAGGTGGTTCTCTCCCGTTACCACAAAAATACCGCAATAATTTCTCCTGCAAAAAGAAACGTGCTCACACATTCAGTACATAAACAACACTTAAAGTTATTTCCATCCCAGATACGGTAGCAGCTGTGCGAGGTGTTAAAAAGACAAGCGTGCTCACATACACTTGTTTGAAAAATATATCAGAATAAAAGATGCGTATATACACTTTGAGACACCACTATAGTGGTAATTGGTATAGTAAATGTTACGCACGGATCATTATTATTTTTCGTTTGTATAAACATTTTTTGATATGTATGATCATTTTTTTGACTGAAGTGTGTATTATGTTTTCTATGGTCAAAGGGACATAATCCGAGTTATCGAGACTACAATTTTTTTAGGAGTTGCCTTCTCTTGTATAGAGACACGTTCGGTCTATAATTTCTTGAACGAAGCGTGACCACATCTCCTTATTTGGTAGTACCAGTCAACTATGGTAGATGTCTGAAACCTTTCTTAACGCTTCTTTTCATGACCATAAAAGGCGCGACTGTGTAAGACTTTTATCTCGAATGTTCTTAGAATCGTCTTATTGTGAACGGCAACTCAGAGATTGTCGTTCTGCGCATGTCAAAAGCTGGGAGTTCGTTCTGTGTGTTCCGCCCAGTTCGGCAGTTGAGAAATGGTTTAAGAAGCGAGCAGACGCAACTGCGTCTTGTGATTTTCTGAGGGAAATACAGTGTCTTTGTGAGTTAGTTAGCTAACTAGACTATTTCCCAGTATTATTCACGCCTGCCTGGAGGCATATGTTCATGGTTGATTTTCCGAAATAAGGTAATTCCTCTTGTATCGAACTTTATGCTATCATCTAGAGGTTCGTCATTTTGTCGCCTATTTGCTCGCCTGTGTGATGCAAAATGGAGAGGTACTTTGACTAGGATTAAGTCACCGGTATCTGTATACCTGAACTAGTTAAATATATATGGGTCGCTCTAGACCAACAAGACTATTGTCTGTGTTCCAGGATTCGTTATATCAGAGATCACGTCCAAGTCAGATGGTTAGACTTAGGAACATTATAAAGGTCGAGCTGACCTGTAGCCCATGTATGCTATTCACGTGCAGACAGTGAACGGACTTATTGTATACAACTGATCTGCTAGCATCAGAATGGGAGCATTTATTATTGTTTATGAACATTGAAGATCTGTAGCTGACACTGTCGCAGAAATTATTATTATTTATACAGCTTCACGAACTAGAACTCTATGATTTATGAATTTCTGAATCTATTGAACTGTGATGTCTTATGACGCATATATACAACAGCTGTCATTGCTGACTACAGAAATTGTTTTCAATGTGCCATATCATCTTGCTGAACTCGTTAACTATGTTGATGTCATAAGTATCATGACTGTTTTGTGGCGTGCAATAAATGAAAGAAACTTATACAACGAAGTTACCCTTTCTATGACTCTACACGTCATGTTGCCTGTGTGATAACCCTGTGAACTGTTCCACTACCACATACACAGCAACATCCTAAATCAGAGAAGACACCTACATCTTGCACTTTAATACCAGGTGGAAATGGAAAAACAAAAAAGAGAAGCAGATTTTCAGGAGAAGAGGCTTCAGGCTGAAGCTGAAAATAAGAGACTTGAAAAAGAAGCTGAAAATAAGAGACTTGAAAAAGAAGCTGAAAATAAGAGACTTGAAAAAGAAGCTGAAAATAAGAGACTTGAAATAGAGGCTGAAGAAAAAAAGTTACAGGCGGAAGAAAGAAGGTTACAAAGAGAGGCTGATGAGAGAAAAGCAAAAATGGAACATGATGAAAAAGTCTTAGCTTTAGAGTTAGAGAAGTTAAAGTTATTGAACACTGGTAATGCTAATGATGCAAATAAGGTGTCAAATAAGACTAATGCTAAGGATTTCAAGCTTAATCTACCAGCATTTAATCCCTCAATCGATGATATAACATTTTATCTAGATAGATTTGAAAGTGCATGTAATGTGCATAATATAGATAAAACATTATATGTGTATCATCTGTCCAAGATACTTAGAGGTGATGCTTTGACTTTGTTGAGTATGGTAGATGTGCCTGACAAAAACAACTATGAGGTTGTCAGGGCGGCATTGTTAAAGAAGTACCAACTTAACGAGGACGGATATCGTCTTAAATTTAAAACCATGTTACCAGAAACTGGAGTTGAATTCTCTGAATTCATCTCAGGCATCCGTCTTACTTTTTTACGATGGGTTGAGTTGTCTAAGACAGAAAATACATTTGAAGCTCTTATGGATTTACTACTTAGAGATAAGGTTATGTCTTCTGTTAATGAAGCTTTTCTATCTTTTCTTCATGAGCGTAAGCCTAAAAACATAAAAGAAATGGAAGAATACTGTAGCCAGTATGTTACTGCGCATCCGCACATAACCATTAGTAACTCTAAGGTGAAAGAAGGTCTGCCAGTTGCTTCGGCAGCACCTTATGGCCCAAATTTTATGCGTAAATTTCAGGGTAGCCAGAAAAATTTCAATAAAAAGAGTAATCGTAATTATGCCCAGAACCATAGTGATCAATTCCAGGGTGATTCTTCTTCCCAGAACTGGAGACAACCTAATACTACACGTTATTCTACTCCGGTTAACTTTAGAAATTTTCACAAAGGTAATCGGTATAGAGGGAAATATTTTATGCAGAGACCTCAATACCAAGATAATAGAGGTTCTCAACAGCATAGAGATAGTAATGACAGTTATGGAAACTGGAACTCAAACCAGGATAAAAATTACAGTAGGGACTTTAATGATAATTGCAGAGGCAATAATGGTCGCGGTAGATCGCAACATAAGAGAAAAAGATATCAACAGACAAACTCTGTTCAACAAGAATCTCAGGGAGCAGATAAACAGGTTAATAATGATAAAGACCATAATGCTATCGGATGCTCATCTTTTGATTTTGGTAGGGCAAATAAATGTATCCAATGCAGTACTTTATTTGATCCGAAAACCGTTAGTACTCTAAGCTGTGGTCATCCTTTGCCCGCTCTTCCTGCTAATGTTGCTCATGATGGGAGAGGTTCTCTTATATTACATAAGGGGCTAGTAAATAGTAATCCAGTCTCAGTGTTGTTTGATTCTGGATGTACTACTGTCGGCGTTAGGCAATCTCTTGTAGATCCATCCTGTGCTACAGGAAAAGTCATCAAATGTGTCACATTTGGTGGCACGTTAGAAAAGTATCCTACTGCTATAATACACATTGCTACTCCTTTCTTCACGGGAGAGGTCCACGCGTGTCTACTTCCAAACCCTATTGCGGACCTTATTATTGGTCGTATTCACGGAGTTAGGGAATGTACCCCACAGCAGATTGCTGTTTGGGAAGAGCAAAACATTGAAGCTACCAATGCGGTGGTCACAAGAGCACATGCTCTGGATCCACCTCAAACTTCATTAACTAATAATGATGAAGTAAATGACCAAGATAGTCACTTGACTATTACACGTGACTCATTTATCAAATTGCAAGAAGAAGATCCTTCTTTACAAAAATTCTTCATTCTAGCAAAAAAAGGTGATCCTAATCAGAACACTAATAGGAAATCTTGGATTTCTATGAAGAACGGCGTACTTGTACGTATGGTACAAGACTCGACTACGTCCACTCATTCACAAATTCTTGTGCCTAAGAGCATGAGATTGCAAATATTGCAACATGCTCATGACTCGCAATGTGCTGGACATATGGGTTTTTCCCGTACAAAGTCGAGGGTTCTTGCGGCTTTCTTTTGGCCATTTGTGAGCAAGGACATACGAATGTACTGTCGCTCTTGCAAAGTATGTCAGGAGGTCAAATCTAAAGGACCACGACATGCTGCGCCTATCCAGGCTGCTGACATTCCTATTCGCCCTTTTCAAAAAATGGCAATAGATATTATCGGTCCTTTTAGAATTAAGTCGGCTAGAGGACATCAATTTATCCTTACATGTGTCGATATGTGCACACGTTGGCCAGAGGCAATACCTCTCAAGAGCATCTCAACTGCTGATATCGCAGACGCTCTTTGGCTGATATTTTCTCGCTTGGGTTTTCCCGGAGAAAATATTGTCAGACCATGGCACTCAACTTATATCAGACACTATGTCACAGGTAATGTCTATGCTACACATTAAAAGGTCTCTCAGCAGTATCTATCACCCAATGTCTAATGGGTTGGTCGAACGTTTAAATAGGACTCTGAAAACTTTACTTGGTAAAATAACTGAGGATCATCCTCAGGATTGGACAGGGTCTTACCCGCGGCTCTCTTTGCGTATAGAGAGGTCCCCAATGAACATACGGGGTTTTCCCCTTTTGAACTTGTCTTTGGCGCGCAACCGCGCGGCCCTATGTCTTTACTTCACGATCTAATCACTGCCGATAATATTAGCGATGAGACTCAATCTTCTTATGAGTACGTCATTGCTCTTAGGCAAAAGATCATCGAGGCATGCAAACTAGCAACTTCGTCTTCAGAATTTGCTAAAGAAAAGGCAAGGCAGTTTGCAAATAAGAATAGATGTCTACGACAACTTTGTCCAGGTGACAAAGCTCTCGTTCTACTTCCTTCAAGGGAGAACAGACTTCTAATTGCATGGAAAGGTCCATATGCAATAGTCTCCAAAATTTCTGATGTCGACTATGTTGTCGATATTGATGGAAAGCATAAAACTTTCCACATAAATATGCTCACAGAATTTTATGAAAGACCTGACTATTTGCAGCCTATTTTCCAGGCTACGGACAATTCACAAGCAACTCATGGTCAGTACTCATCTCTGTCAGTTATACAGGATGAGGAAACTACTTTTTCTGATGTCAATCTTCCTCTTTCTATGGTCCCACTTTATTCTACGGAATCTTGGAAAAACGTGACCGTTTCTCCAAATCTTTCCGCTGAGGAACATCGACAAGTTTCTTCGATGTTGCAAACATTTCAGGATGTTCTTACAGACATCCCGGGGCACACACACATGTCATAGAACATGACATTGTGCTAACTGATCACAATCCTATCAGAGTCAGACCATATCCAATACCTATCCATTTCCAGTCTCAAGTCGAAAAAGAGTTGGATGAAATGATACGTTTGCAAATCATTGAACCATCCACTTCAGCATACTCTTCGTCTATGGTTATTGTTCGAAAGAAGGATAATAACATTCGCATTTGCGTAGATTATCGCAAATTGAACCAAGTTACGAAGTTCGATGCTGAACCTATGCCTTCATTAGAAGAGCTACTCAATAAACTTTCTAATTCTAGATTCTTTACCAAACTAGATTTGTCTAAAGGTTATTGGCAAGTCCCGCTAACTGAACGTGCCAAACCTTTTACAGCTTTTTCTACACCTAGGGGTTTATTCCAATGGAATTTCATGCCTTTTGGTCTTATGAACGCCCCTGCTACATTCGTACGCATGATGCGGCGAATTCTCGCATATCATACAGATGTCATAGCATACCTAGATGATATCTGTCTATTCAGTGATTCTTGGGAAGATCATTATTTGGGTTTATACGAATTACTGTCTACTCTTCGCGAGTATAACTTGACTGCAAAAACCTCTAAAGCCTTTATAGGATTTAGCGAGATTTCTTTCCTAGGTCATCGGGTTGGTCATGGTCTTTTAAAGACAGAGGACCACAATGTTTCAAAAAATACTTAACATTTCGGTCCCTAAGACGAAGAAACAAGTAAGGAGTCTATTAGGTTTGATTCAATTCTACGGACGATTCATTCCGAATCTGTCCTCCATTATGGCACCGCTTTCTACTTTATTGAAGAAAGGGTCGCCTAATCTGATCCGCTGGTCTAAAGAATGTCAATCCTCATTGGACCAGGTTAAAGCCCTATTTTCATCTCCACCTATTCTTAAGTTACCTACTATTGAGAAGACTTTTGTTCTTCGAAGTGACGCCTCGTCAACAGGGATTGGGGCAGCACTAATGCAGGAGTATTCTGATACTTTGCATCCGGTGATGTATATCTCTAGGAAATTAACGCTGCAGAAAAGAATTACTCGGTTTTAGACCGTGAGTTATTGGCTATGGTATGGTCTATTCTGAAGTTACAAAGATTTCTTCTAGGCGCACATTTCATTGTGGAAACCGACCAGAAAGCGCTTACTGCTATTCAGAGCAAAAACTTGAAGAGCTCGAGGTCCACTCGTTATGCCATAGCTCTTCAACCATTTCATTTCTCGGTTCGAGCTATCCGTGGTTCGGATAATGTAATGGCAGACATTCTGTCCAGATGTCCACACGATTCCACATGATTCTTCTGTCATATATATATATTTCCTGATATACAGTCCAATGTTATAATGACATGTTAGTAGATTTTGTCTCACTTTTTTTTTTTTTGAGGGAAATTTATAACATTGTACCATGTAATTATTTAAGAAGGCTTAGTTAGTGATATACGGGCCAAAAGATCACTCGGCCACATTTAAATAAATTATTTTCAGGATTGTATTAAGAAATTTACCAGTTGTCTTTAAGATTTGTGTTATTGATATTTTCGCAGCACATCATTGAAGTCTGCGAGTTTATGTCCATTGTGGAACTTTGAGGATATCAAGTCCTGTCCTACATTGGGAGCGGATGATGTCCACATCTTCTTCTATTGAATGTTTTATGTCACCGAAGATCAACACATGTATTACTTATTAATTAATTACTGTTACTTTATATAATGTAATAATATAGTGCGGTATATTAGTAAATTACACCGCTATTTGCAACACATTGTATGATAACACATAATATATTTAATTTCATATATTGGTATGAGAATAATTTGATTGTCATTATGTTGTTGCCATCATTGTGGCGTGTGTTGGTGGCACCTTCCTGGAATATATCAGCGTATACTTAGATAAATTTTTTCTCTAAGGATCTGAGATATGATCTCAGTGTCGCTCCATGCGTTGAGCTAATTTGTTAGGTATATATCCACGCATCATACGTGCGTTAGGAGCCTAGATTTTTTCCGGCTCCAGGATTTAAAAAAAAAAAATGTTTCATTTTTTTTTTTCCAGGGAGGGTGCGGTAATGTTACGCACGGATCATTATTATTTTTCGTTTGTATAAACATTTTTTGATATGTATGATCATTTTTTTGACTGAAGTGTGTATTATGTTTTCTATGGTCAAAGGGACATAATCCGAGTTATCGAAACTACAATTTTTTAGGAGTTGCCTTCTCTTGTATAGAGACACGTTCGGTCTATAATTTCTTGAACGAAGCGTGACCACATCTCCTTATTTGGTAGTACCAGTCAACTATGGTAGATGTCTGAAACCTTTCTTAACGCTTCTTTTCATGACCATAAAAGGCGCGACTGTGTAAGACTTTTATCTCGAATGTTCTTAGAATCGTCTTATTGTGAACGGCAACTCAGAGATTGTCGTTCTGCGCATGTCAAAAGCTGGGAGTTCGTTCTGTGTGTTCCGCCCAGTTCGGCAGTTGAGAAATGGTTTAAGAAGCGAGCAGACGCAACTGCGTCTTGTGATTTTCTGAGGGAAATACAGTGTCTTTGTGAGTTAGTTAGCTAACTAGACTATTTCCCAGTATTATTCACGCCTGCCTGGAGGCATATGTTCATGGTTGATTTTCCGAAATAAGGTAATTCCTCTTGTATCGAACTTTATGCTATCATCTAGAGGTTCGTCATTTTGTCGCCTATTTGCTCGCCTGTGTGATGCAAAATGGAGAGGTACTTTGACTAGGATTAAGTCACCGGTATCTGTATACCTGAACTAGTTAAATATATATGGGTCGCTCTAGACCAACAAGACTATTGTCTGTGTTCCAGGATTCGTTATATCAGAGATCACGTCCAAGTCAGATGGTTAGACTTAGGAACATTATAAAGGTCGAGCTGACCTGTAGCCCATGTATGCTATTCACGTGCAGACAGTGAACGGACTTATTGTATACAACTGATCTGCTAGCATCAGAATGGGAGCATTTATTATTGTTTATGAACATTGAAGATCTGTAGCTGACACTGTCGCAGAAATTAGTATTATTTATACAGCTTCACGAACTAGAACTCTATGATTTATGAATTTCTGAATCTATTGAACTGTGATGTCTTATGACGCATATATACAACAGCTGTCATTGCTGACTACAGAAATTGTTTTCAATGTGCCATATCATCTTGCTGAACTCGTTAACTATGTTGATGTCATAAGTATCATGACTGTTTTGTGGCGTGCAATAAATGAAAGAAACTTATACAACGAAGTTACCCTTTCTATGACTCTACACGTCATGTTGCCTGTGTGATAACCCTGTGAACTGTTCCACTACCACATACACAGCAACATCCTAAATCAGAGAAGACACCTACATCTTGCACTTTAATACCAGGTGTCGATAAGGGTGGCAAGTTACCACTTCAGCTCAAATCCACCCTTATCAGTAAACAAACTAACTCCGAAAATAAACTTTGCGTACCCAAAATTTTCTGATATAAGAGAGGCGTGTTAAAGACTCTGTACCTCCACTTCCGTCACACAGACAGAGAGGAGAAGCCAGCGAGATAGGAGTCAAGAGAGATTTCTAGTATATGGCGTGATTAATAACTACGCCCAGGCCGGTCCCAAGCCCGGCTGAAAAAGGAGGATGGTGGCCTGCATGGAGGCCGTTAGGATGCAGCCCCTCCATCATGCACAGGCACAACAGGCCAATCACCTGTTTGTCTTATAAACATACGCGAAACATAAGAGAGAAAACCGAACTGATTCTAAAGGCGACGAACTTGAACGGACTACGGACTACGACATACGGAACATGGAACACAAGAAGTATGAGAGGGAAGGAAGAGGAGCTGGTAGAAGCGATGAGGAAAGCCAAACTAGAAATCCTGGCTTTAACAGAAACAAAGAAAAAAGGACAAGGAGTTATGGATATCGATGTCGACACTCTGATCTACAGTGGCGTCCCCACATCTGAAAGAGCTAAATTGGGCGTGGGTTGTATTGTGGCTACAAACTAAAGGGATAGTATCAAGGGAAGGAACTTTGTCTCGGAACGCGTTATGGTCCTAAAATTGAAAGAAGGAGAAACCAAAGTTAACCTGGTCATCGCGTATGAGCCAAATGAAGATGAGCGTGCAGAGGTCAAGGAGGAATTCTTCGAGCTCCTTCAAAAGACAGTGGATGGTTGCCTAGATGAAATTATCATGCTCGGAGATTTCAATGCCAGAGCTGGAAATGACCATGCTAGATGGGGTAGAGTTATCGGAAGATATGGAGAAGATACTCTTAATGTCAATGGAAAGCGACTCCTTAGATTCCGGACTGAGCAGAATCTGATCATTACAAAGACAAAGTTCACTCTTTAGCGCATACATGTATACACTTGGTGTGAAACAACAAAGAATGAGAAGTCAGTGATCGACTATGCCATAGTTAGGAAGAGCTCATTCAAGTATGTCGGGGATGTTAGAGTGTGGAGGAGGCCAGAAATTTAAGTGACCACTACTTGTTAACAATTAAAAGAACAGCTGAAAGCGTTACTCGGCCAATGAACTGTCTAACACCACGCAAGAAGCTAAGTAAACGACCAGGGGAAACGAGCATTAAGACCTACAAGCTGAGAGAGCCAGAAGTGAAGACCAGATTTAAGTGGCTTATTGCTACAGCAGTGATAAACACTTAATATCAACCGGATGACCTGGAAACACTCTGGCTGAAATTCAAGGACATCATAAAGACAGCTGCAGCAGAAGCATGTGGTGAAGTTCGACTTGGGAACCAGATAAAGAAGACAGCTTGGTGGACAGATGAGGTTAAAGAGACAATAAGAGAGAAGAACAGGCATGGAAACAATACTTAGGAGCTACAAACACAACAGGAAAAACAGAGAAATATAAAGACTATATGATACTCAGAGCAGAAGCAAAGAACAAGGTGCTTGCAGCAAAACAGAAGTGCTGGGAAGAATTTGAAGAAAAGCTAGAAAACGATGCGCAAGAAAACCATAAATTGTTCTATAAGACCCTAAAGAATGTGAGGAAGGAAAAACATTGCCCTCTTAAATTTTTAAAAGAAAAACAATGCTAATTGCTAACTGTCCCAAAAGAAGTACTGGAAAGATGGAAAGAATATTTGTCAGAACTCCTAGATGGTGAGCAAGGTCAAGCATCAGAAATGATAACCACTGGCACAGAGGAGGAAACCATTGGTGATGAAGATGACATAAAGATGGAAGAACTGAAGGCAGCACTGGAGAAAATCAAGATGGGCAAAGTAGCAGGTCATGATGGTTTAAGACCAGAAATGGTTAAGTATATGTGAGCAGCAGGCGACCTATTAATCCTAAAGGTCTTACAGGCAGCTTGGTTCAACAAGACCATACCAAAGGATTGGTATATTGACATAATAACACCGATTTTAAAAAAGGGTGACAACCGACAATGTGGTAACCATAGAGGCATATCCCTTCTCGGGGTCCCTGGTAAAATCTACTCTATAATCCTGGAGCAGAGACTCAGACGCCTAGCTGAGCCACAAATGGATGAGGTCCAGTGTGGCTTCCGAGGAAATCGAAGTACTCAAGACCTAATCTTCACACTCAGACAGTTGAACGAAAAAGCTCCTGAGTATAAGAGTGAGATCCATCTTTGCTTCTTAGATCTGGAACAGACATTTGACAAGGTACCCTGGAACAAACTCTGTGACTGTTTGGCAAAGAAGAACATCCCATCACCTCTGATTCATGCTATACAGAGCTTCTACAAGTCTTACAGAAATTATGTGAGGACGGCAAACCATAAGTCACAAGAATTCAGAACCACCAAATCAGAGGCAATACTTCAATCCAACCTGCATGTCTGGAAGGAAGAGCTGGAGAAGAGAGGGATGATCATAAGCAGCTCGAAAACAAATACAATGGCTATATCACGTGAAGAAAGAAGACATCAGAATACGCTGGGAGAAATGTCCTAGAACAGGTCGACCACTTTAAATACCTTAGAGCTGTCATAGACCTGAAGGGATGCATCAAATAAGAGTTGGCTACCCGAAGAGCAGCACCTGGGAGACTTTTTCACGCCATAAATCGATGATTCCTCAGCAAAAGAGAAGTTGGTAAGAAGACGAAGATGGCTGTATACCACACCACCTGTGTCCCAGTCTTGACGTTTGGATGCGTGTCATGGGCAACGACTACAACCCACAAAAGCCAGATCCAAACCTCAGAAATGAGGTATCTGAGGAAGGAGGTTGTAGTAACAAGAAGAGACATGGTCCACAACCAGACGATATGTCAAGACCTAAAACACAACCCCTGCAGACCAAAGTAGAACAGTCCCAACTGACATGGTTTGGCCATGTTTGCAGAATGGGAGAAGATCGACTACCACGGTAAGCATTGGAAACTAAGAGCCAGGAATCCAGACCTCCAGGACGACCCAAAGTCCGCTGGGAGGACAACATTAGACAATCTTTGAAGCACCGAGGACTAGAATGGAACCAGGCCAGTAGGAAGACAGCCGATAGAATAGGTATGGCGCTCTCTCTTACAAATCTCTACACCTCACGGTAAAAGAGGAACGACTAAGTAAGTGTGTATTTCACAACTTTTAATGGTGGCGGCACTATGTGCCTGTGAGGAGCTAGTCAACTGTCACTGACAACTATCTAATGCATTATGGTGATGCAAATCCATACAGAGCAAAATATTTTTATAAATAATTACTGCCTGCGACATCAATCTAGTTCATAACTTAATTGTTGTAATATGACACATGAAATATTGTAAACTAAAATATTATTATTATTAATTTTTTAACATTCGCGAGATGTTTGACAGTCCATGTTAACTGATATTTGTGACCCATTTTTATTTAAATTTAAATTTTGCCTTGTTTTCACGAGGCGCGCCATGTTCAACCTAAATACAAAGACCGACGGTTATATAACGGCACATGTCCAAGTATAAAAGACCTTGTGGTCCAGTAATATCTAGGAACGTGTCTTAAAGAACGTCTCTCATGTCATATTAAGTAACATCTTGTTTTTTTTTCTCTTCATCATCATCATCCGTCAAGTCATGAAGGAGCATTGACCTTTAAAAAAATGTGTCATGTTCTCCGGTCCTGTACTAACCTCTCAAGATCTTTCCATCTCTACTTTATCGCTTTTACTTATGTTTCCAGTTCTCTTCTCTTTGTGGTTTCCCGTCTCATTTTATCTCTCTTACAGTGTGATTCCAGAACAAGGATTGCCTTGTGATACTATCAACAGGATTCATTAATGTGTGCCCTAACCATCGCCAACTTCTTCTCATCTTTATCTCTTAACCCATCTACACTTGTCATCTTTATCTTTGCTTCTCTATGGATAATACAATGGGTCCAAACAGCATCAGGAGCTTTGCATCGGAAGAGTGCGTGTAGGCCACTGTAACAGCCCGACATTGAACGAGCACCCTCGGTACACACACCAACACAATGAACCCAGTCTATTTTATTTTCCGCCATGAAGTTGTCCACAATTTCAAATAAATCTTTTCCTGTCGGAACTGCATTTATGTCCTTACAAAAAAGAAGATCTTCCACCATTTCGTTTTTTTCATCAACAAACCGCCCATAACAGATTAAATGAGCATCTCTATTGCTATCAGTGGCCTCATCAAGCTGCAAAGCAAAGTCCTTCCTCCTAATTTCTTCTATAATCTGTTCATTAAGATCCTCTCCTAAATCTTGAATTCGTTAGCTGATTGTACTGTCCGACAAAGGATTGGGCAAAAGCTGTTTTCCCACGGACTCTCCAACCATAATGGACACCATATCAATAGCACATGGTAAAACGAGTTCTTCTGCAATCGTATGGGGTTTCTTACATATTGCTACCGGGTATGCTACCTTGTAGGACGCTTGAAGAGCTTTACTTGAGATTGTCGCCTGCTTAGAAAATACTGCTTTTTCTTCTTTCGTTTGGCTCAGCTTTCTAGAGAAATAATCTCTTCGTTTGTTACGTCATTCTTATGAACACTTTCTAAATGACGCTTCAATTTGCTAGGCAGCATACATTCGACCGAGTGTATTTTGACACACAAAACACCCTGTGGACGCTCTTCATCGTTCACAAGAGTGCATGGGAAACCAAAATCTAAGTACCTTCGTTGTATTTTCTAAACTTACGTTTCCTTTCCTCATTACAACTTTCTTTGTCATCCTCAACAAGTTCTCGCTTTTTTATAACATTTGCAAAATTAAAATATCTTTCCATGGTTTATATCAAACTCACAACACAATTAAAAACGTTTGAAAACAGAAAATCACCGCGTTACCTACTATGGTCGCGCGAGGAGAATGCGCGGAAAGTTGATATGTGGGTCGTGGGAGTGGGACTTAAAAAGCTGGCTAACATCAAATTTCTCCGGGGTCACGCAGGTTGACAAACATCAAAACTGAAATTGTCCACGGCTCTGTGTTTTCTTTACAGCTAAATACGAAACAAATCCACGCTCAACCGTCAGTCATGGCGCCCCAGGGCGCCGCGGCGCACAGGTTGAAAAACGCTGATGTTGACCATCAGGGCTTGGGAAGGCGTTTCTACTGGTTTCTAAAGTGTGCATAATCCCACTTTTTAAAAAATGTGGTCGACATATAAATCACATTTTGTGTCATTCACCAAACATGATCCTTAATTTAGAGATAGGCGGATAGATGGATAGACATATATTGTTGAAAAGTGCTTTGTTAAAAGAATATTGTGTAGGAAGGCTTTTTAGGTTGGTGTGGAAGGCTGTTCCATAAGTAGGCACAGAGTAGGCTAGACCTTCTTAAATTGAACAGGTCGATCCTAGGTTTGGGCAGGTCGTAACTGTAGATAGATAATCGTTGTACCCTCCCTTCTACTGGTTTGAGAACACTGAATCTAAGGTTACGACGGGGGCGAAATGAGTAGATATAGAAATGGGTGTGAGTCATGCTTGGCTTTGTTGTGTTGTATGAAGACGTAATTTTCGCACACAGTATTTATAATGTTTGGGTTCTGTTACCTGTCATTGTGTGTTGTGTCGTGCGATTATCGAGGTGAACATACGCACTGCTCGTGTGATGTTATTACAAGGAGAGACATGTCTCTGCGAGTTGGAAGCAGGGCTAACCAATCCTCATATAGTGTAGAGCAGTAAGCTAAGGATGTGTCTGTATAGGAGTTTGAGGTGTAGTATAACTATAGTCTAGGTGTCCTGAGTCGTCTAAGAAGTGTGTTTATAATTGTGGCTAGCTGGTACGACTTTTTTGCTAATTTTGTGACTTGGATGGGTATAGGGGGTGTTTTGAGTTTAAAATTCCGTACATGGGATTGTTCCACGATTAAGATGTCTTTTGGACAATCGTGATCCCCATAATTTTGTGTTGCAGTTTACATGTTTCAATTATGTATTTATTCCGCGTAGTAGCTGTTTAGCGTATCTTTATGAGGTGCAGGCTTAAGGAGATTTTTTGTTATGGTGGTAATCAACATTAGATTTCGTTATTTGACATGTGTGTATTATACTGGCATAACGAATTCATTAATTACTTTAGCATTTATTGGTTTAGAATGTCTACATCGAGCTTTGAGAAGAGTCGATTCAAGTTGCCACGTCAGTCATTAATCTCTAGTGTAGATCGTACAATCGATCATGCAATGAAGTCAACAAGTTGAATATTTTTTAGATTGTACTTGGAGCAGGTCGGTTGATGAACATTGCGAAAGAGTAGGGGACCAAGAATAGGAGCCCTGTGGTACTCCTGTAACTACCTTCGAGAAATCTGATGCCGTGTTGCCTTGTGAAGCACTAACTGTTGTCGATATTCATGCCAGTTTAGAGGGTTTGATTTTGGATGATGCTTTAGTGGATATTAGGAGCCTACCTATTTGAGGGTTTGCAAAAACTTTTTGAAACAATAGATAGTGTTGGTCAATCATGGTCAACTTGCATTCTTGATAGTCGGACCAAAAACAGCCACCACATATTTTTCCCATTTTCATTTATGTTTTTCCGATCAGCCAGTTGTCTGCCATTTTGGTGAGCGCTGTGTGACAGGAACAGGAATGTTTGGGTCTGAAACCTGGGATTGGCTTTAATCAATGAGCCAGAGTTTGTTTGGTGTTATAGGTTGATTGGAATGTGGTCTTGTTGTAATTGGGTGTTTCTCTAAGTGGTGGGAGAAGAGATTGGGGGTGTATAGAAATTTAGAGATGTATTTAGAAGGGGATATTGGTCTGTAGCTGTTGGGATCGCTATGTGAGCCAGATTTTAGAGGGGAGGTACCACTTTGGCCAGATTTAAATGCTGTGGGGAAACGTAGTTGTGTGTGCGAATTACATTGGTTGTTATACATAGGTTAAAGGTGAGTCGCCAAATGTCTGGGCGCAGCGTCCGTAAAAACAGTAGAATCTTAGTGACGGATACCATCTAAGCCAGATACGAATTTTGTTGTTTTTTAAATGCTAAAGATATATTTGAGAACTTCATGTACTGTTAGAAAAGGAATATGTCTAGTTGGATCTGTTTGTGGTGTGTTTTCAAGTGTGTGCAGAAGGGCTGTCTGTCAATTTTTTACTATAACTATCGCAGTCGCATTGGCTTTTGTGTCGAACTTGAGAGAGGCTAATTTATGTTTTGAAGTGGTTGCTAAAATATGAGTTGCAAAGTGTTGGGAGCAGCTTTTTTGGTATAAAGAGGTTTAGTGACTTTGATTTGTGTGTTAGGGTTCAGAATGCTGCCCATGACTTCTTTGCTGTTTACTTTGTCTCTCGAATCATCTTTCAGTAATGTGTGTTTCTTTTCCTGACGAATTGAGACATAGGTTCTGTATTTTGTTTCTAAGCATCCGATACCTGCTGAAATCTTTGAGGCTTTATGTGCTTACTCGTCCCGCTCTCTCATTGTTGATAGTATTTCGTTGCGTTATCCATGGGGGTACTTCTCTGATGTTTTGACCGAATCTGCTTTTTATAGGAACACAATGTTTGTTTTGAAATACTTTGTTGAAAGTTTGGTGTCCAGTATGTTATGGTTCTTCTGGTTGCGGAAGTTGGTTCACGTATGAGAGAGGGGATATTTGTAGGTCTAGTAGGAATAATTGAATGTTAAAGTTTTTGAAATTCCTGTAATGGACTGTGATGTGTTCCGTTAGGTGCTTTTAAACCCCTTTCTCGTACAGGTCCCCCCCCCCCCCCCGGGTACAGCAAATAGGATAGTTGTCACTTTAATGATAATCTGTGGGGCCTGTGCAGTCTATATATGTGTTTTTGGGCAGGGTCGTATAGATATGATCAATTAGTGTAGATGATGAGTTGTCTAGTTTCTCTTCGTTGCGATCGTTGATGTGATTAGTAACTGTATGTGCGGTTGTATGAGGATTGGTGATTTCATTCTCACGTGTTTGGTAGGTTCTGGTGATATGAGTCACATATTGAAATCCCCCAGCTAGAATAATATTCCTCGATAAGAAGACCATAACGTTGTCCATCATTCCGTGAGGAACTGTGTCAAAACCATACTGCAAGATAGGAAGCTATAAGAGGCTTTCGGTACAGGTAACACTCAATTATGATCAGGGGGTCAGGTTGGGTTGTGTTTGTATTTCCAGCCATAAACATTAAAATGCAAGTATGTTCCAGATCTCATCACGGCGTCTGTATGAAGAGTCTGTTGAGATGTATATGAACTAGCCCGTTGTTTCATGTTGTACGTGTTTAGGATCCATAAGCGGATTGGTGGTGATATCCATTAATACCTAATTTTCGTCATCTGTTAATTTTGTAATTGAGACGGGTTTCAGAAAAACCAAAATATGTGGATGTTTCTGTTGTGAGGGCAGGTGGAGGACTTTAGAAAGCTTAACTAAAGCAGGTGGTAATTGTATTAAAATGATCCTATTTTAAGCACCTGATTAGTTTATGACCATGGAATTAGTGGTTGATTGCCTATATTTTTGATTATTGAGTTTTTGGCACTTAGGCACATGATAATAGTCTATTGGAATGAAATAATGAGGGGAGTAGGAAATGAAGTAATAAGTAGCAATAAATATTGGTACACAAATCGGGTGTATATACGTAAAAATTGTAGAGCAATGTAATAAACTTATCGCACTGCTAGAGTCCGTGGACACATGTTGCTAACAGTACTCTTACAATCTCTGCAAAAAGTTGTTGTTTTTTTTTATTCTTAAATAAGTTACAGTCTCTGTTCCCGTACAAATTGGAATATTTTTTACTTCAACTCACTGTCAATGTTGAGAAATAATACTTCCGGGTACTGTTAAAGGTCCTCCGCAATAATGTGACTTAGTTAGTTAGTTTTGTAGAGGATTTATATAAATTTGCCTCAATATGAAAATAACGAAGGAGCAGATTGTAATAATAAGATGTGTCAAAAGAGAGTAAAAGAGATATGGTGAGGCGTAGGATTGAGGAGGAATAAGCACTGAGATACTAATAATTTAGAAAACAATAGTATTTTATACGATTGAGTTCT
>JAMPIV010004142.1:0-48130 GCA_024509875.1 Oreohelix idahoensis | reverse complement strand
TAGTACACTGAGTATAGTGAGGTCTCTAACACTTCACTCCCATTCGTAGTATCTCTGCTATGGAGACTAACCATTTTACTATCCCACTAGCACACAGAGTATAGTGATTTTCTCTATCACTTTACTCCCATACTGTAGTAAACTGCTATCTTCTTCTGTGATCCATAACCACCAACCGTCAAAGCAGTCAGCGGCCATCACGCCTGGTAGGGTCAGCTAGCCAACAAATTGATTCCACTTTGCTCGGTCGGCGGCCATCCTTCGTACAGTGCCCCAACTGTGGTTCATTCTTTGCATCTCAGCTTCCACAGTTCTCGGCCAAGTTGTTTTTGGCCGGCCTCTCTTTCGCTTTCCCTCGGGGGTCCATAGCATAGCTGTTCTTGTGATGGTATCAGGGTCCCTTCTGAGGACGTGGCCAACCCAACTCCAGCGTCTGCCAGCTATGATGGTGTGCATGTCCTCCTGGTTACTCCGAATAAGTAGTTCTTGGTTGCTGATGGTGTTTGGCCAAAAGATTCGGAGAATTTTCCTTAGGCAGATTGTGTGGAAGGAGGACAGTTTTGACATTTCCTTCTCTGTTACTCTCCAACATTCCGCACCATAGAGAAGCACAGAAAGTACACAGCTCTCATACAGTCTTAATTTGGTGTTTGTGCTGTACTGGGAAGACTTCCAAATGTTGTTGAGAACAGCAAAGGCTGTTCTCGCTTTATTCATTCTGTTGTTAATGTCCTTGCTTGTTCCGCCGTCAGGTGTTACTTTGCTTCCTAGGTAAGTAAATGTGTCTGTCTGTTCTAACTTCTGGTTCCTTACTGTTATTGGCTCAAGATTGCCCACATTTAGTGTCATGACCTCTGTCTTCTTCAAATTGATGTTCAGGCCAACCTCCTGGCCATACTTATTCAGTCTATCGGTTTTGTCTTGAATGTGTTGATGTGAATGAGCGAGTAGTGCAATGTCATCTGCATATTCCAAATCTTCCAATGTAGAAAAAGTTGTCCATCTAATTCCTCTTGGACTACCCTCTGTTGTCTTGTGGCCGTGTACATAGTTGTTCCTTTGGAAACAGACTATATTCTTACAAGACAGAGGAAGCACAGACCACCCCATAATTTTATATTTTATGAGAAACAGAAAATAATAAATAGTGTCACATATTTAGGGTAGAGTCGCTTCTACACGCCATTTCTAATAATTGGGTGATTTCCCCTGACCAATCGGATAGCTCAGATTTTCCCCGGGGAAAGTGGAACAACGACGCCATTTGGCAGTAGAATGAAAGAGCGCAACTCAAGAGGTCGTATCTGGTCCAGCTGTACATATTTCTTAGTTTGAGGAAATCAAACTTCAACATTTATTATAAAATGTGTATTTCAGGACATTGAGTGGTTTTATATTTCTTACTGGCGTAAGTAGTGTCAATCATTCAATATGTATTTTGAATAGAGCTCCCAACCCTAGTCGCAGCAGAACTAGGTTCGAGGATTTGAGTCAATTTGCAAAAAATAGTCTTACACCTCAAACCATGTAGAGTAGAAAATATTCTTGTGTTGGAAAGCATTTAACTCAAGGAATGCTTATGATGATAAAGAAATCAAGGACAAATCTGAAGAGATGGGTAAATGTCGTCGAACCTAAAATAAGACAGTAACTTAAAGGAAGGAACACGGTGGAATGAGAAGGTTCGCCATATTTGACAATTGAGTAGGCCTATGAGACAAAGATGCAAAAAGGGATTTTTGCATCGATGAAAGCATCTGATGAGATGATAGAACTTTATTATGCTTATTATTGTAAAAGTGTTCTGAATTCCAGACTTTGTTGAAATTTTAACAGTTTTGAGATTAAGCTAAGAAATCTATCCATTTCAATTAAATTCGCTACATCAACACCTAAGAGAAGAAAATCGAACCTGGTAACACAAATTTAGGAGAGAAATCTAGATCTCTGGTGATTAGGCCAGTTAAACATCTGCTCTCTGTAAAGTAAACTGAAAATACTGCATATACCGGCACTGCCACATGATGGTAATATGGTGCCGTTCCAGTCCTAAGGAACACCTGCCCCGGCTACAGTCTGGCGCATCACCCAATCTATGACTGTCAGAAATAATGTTGTTGATAAGGGGCATCCCTGTCGTACTCCTGTTTTCACTTCGAAAGTTACATTACTCGATCCAACACTGCACGTAAAGTTAGAATAGAGGCTTTTTATGATGGAAACAATGCGGCTGGGAATTCCATAAGCCCTCAGAATTTTCCATAGGCTGTCCCTGTGTAAGCTGTCGAAAGCCTTTTCAAAATCAACAAAGTTAATGTGCAGCCCGTCTCTGCCATTCTGGGCACTGCTCTATAATGTTCCTGACGACAAATATATGATCTGCACATCTTCTGTTCTTTCTGAAGCCCGCTTGTTCTTTCCTCAGTTTATGGTCAACTGCTTTTGAAATTCTTTGGATGATTATCCTGCCTAGTATTTTGCTGGGAACTGAGAGGAGGGTAATTCATCTCCAGTTGTTGCAGTCTGCAAGATCGCCCTTCTTGGGCATTTTGACAATTATTCCTTTACTCCACTCTGTTGGTGTTATCTCAGTTTCCCAGACTTGAGCAAATAGTGGTTCTAATAGTTCTGCTGCTAGTTCAGGGTCTGTCTTGAATAGCTTAGCATTTAGATTGTCGTGACCAGGCGCTTTTCCATTTTTTAGCCCTTTGATAGCTGTGATGATTTCTTCTTTTCGTGGAATGCCTGTATTTACGTCTAAGTCACTTTCAGCCTCAGGAACATTCAGCTGAGTCTCTGGTGGTTCCTTATTCAGTGTTTCTCTGAAGTGCTCTGCCCATCTTGTTTCCTGCCCCTGTGCTGTGGTGATGAGATTTCCTTGCTTGTCTCTTACTAACGTTATGTTGTTTGCACCTCGTTTTCCACTGATAGCTTTAGTTATTTTATAAACGGTGCTTTGTTTATTTCTCAGTGCTGCTTCTTCTGCCTGTCTTGCAAGGTCATCCAGAAATGTCCTTTTGTTAGCACGGGTTTGACGTTTTACTTCCTTGTCCAGCTGACTGTACTGTTCACTTTATATTGCCTTTAACCTGGGAGAATTAGCTTCTGTTTTCTTTCTTTTCATTTCCTTTCTCTTCGCTATGGTGTTTAGCGTTTTTGGTGTTATCCAGTCTTGGCTCTTTCTTTCCTGGAATCCCAAGCATGACTTGCTGCTTTCTTTGTATATTGTTGAGATGGTGTTTAATTTCTGGTCGACATCGTCGGTCTCTGTTCTTTCCTGGCTTTTGGTAATCAGATATCGCCTCTTTACGTCGACCACGAACGCTTTTCTGGTGAGGGGGTCCTTACGTTTCGTGATGTTATATCTTTTCTGTTTGACTGCAACTGGTCCAGCAGCTCTGAGTTTCACCTTCAGTCTTGCTACTACTAGGTGATGATCACTTCCCACATCTGCGCCTCTTCTTACTTTCACGTCTTGTAGTGCAAGCCTCCATCTGCCATTGATCATTATGTGATCTATCTGGTTTTTGCCTCGTCCGTTTGGTGATTCCCATGTTAACTTGTGCACTTCTTTGTGTTGAAAAAGTGTTCCTCCAATGACCAGGTTGTTAATACTGCAGAAGCTGATTAATTTGTCTCCATTCCCATTTACTGTTCCACTTCCGCATTTCCCCATTACTCTTTCGTTATAATTATTGTGTGTTCCAACTTTCGCATTTAGGTCTCCCATTACTATAATAAGATCGTACCTGGGTACAGTTTCCATTTCCTTTTGTACCTGTTGATAGAACTCGTCCTTGATCTCTTCATCGCTGTCGTTTGTTGGTGCATAGCATTGTATAATTGTGGTGTTGGTGAATCTCCCTCTCAGTCGTGCTCTTATTAGTCTGTTGTTAATGGGTTTCCATTCCAGTAGAGTTCTTTCCATTCCTTTCTTAAGGATAATGGCTACACCTTCGTTGTGCTGACCATCCTCTCTACCAGAATAAAGTACTGTTTCCCCTGTAGCTGTTTTTATTCTCCCCATCCCTGTCCATCTGCTCTCGCTTATTCCCAGGATATGTAGTTTGTAATTCCTCATCTCTGCTGTGATCTGTCTCAGCTTTCCTGCCTCATTCATAGTTCAGACATTCCAGAAACCAATTCTGGTTTCGTGTTTTGCGATCTGGGCATCCGTTTTCATGCCAGTGGCTTCCTTTCGGCTTTCACCACTGTCAGTCAAATGAGCCTGAGACTCCGGATGTCCGTCCCGCATCAAAGTTTTTTTCATTTATTGCTGTTTCCGTAACATGTGCGATTTTTTACACAGACAGGGGTGTCGGCCCTGTGCTAAAACCCCCAACCTGGAGGACCAGGGAACCAGCTTTTGTCTGACCCCTACATATGCAGACCAGTCCAGCTTGGTTGAACCTGCCAGGAGTAAAACTCCCACTGGCATAGCTATGGGGATTGTCAGGGTACACAAGCTGCCATACCGCTACAAGGTATAGGTACCATTGATGAGTATCTGCTATGGGACTACCATTTTACTATCCCACTAGCACACAGTGTGGGGTCTATAACACGTCACTCCCATACGGTAGTATCTTCTATGGGGCTACCAATATTTCTATCCCACTAGCACACATAGTATAGTGAGGTCTCTAACACTTCACTCCCTTGCGGTAGGATCTGCTATGGGACTATCATTTTACTATCCCACTAGCACACAGAGTATTGTGACCTCTCTAAATTCACTCCCATACGGTAGTATCTGCTATGGGACTACCATTTTACTATCCCACTAGCATACAGAGTATAGTGAGTTCTCTAGCACTGTGGTGGATTTGATGTTACAAGATGTTATTCCTATTGTACTGAATGAGGTCTGCTGTGAAGGTCCCTGATTATAATAAATGTTGGGTTGAGTTATCAGAGCACCTTTCTGCTACCACCTTACGACCTCAATCAGACTTATTCTTGACTAATATGTATGTTAGCTACGTCTATATGTCTAGGGTTATGAGTGTATGATGTATTGTAAGTACATGTACTACAAACACATGTATATATACTATACATATATATATATATATATATATATATATATATATATATATTTATATATATATATATATATATATATATATATATATATGACTGAGTCAAGACTACAACCACAAACACACTGACACTCTAAGAAATATATCTTATAGAAGTCTGTGTTAAAATTTAGGTAAAATGGATTTTTACAATTTATTTGGCCTGATCAGAATTTTCTGAATCAGGTCCAACAACCAAAATTGATAGTATGAATGTATTTACAACAATTTAAATACCCCTATGGATCTTCTGTCCATTCAATTAATAATAAGACAATCAAAATATGTGTATCTATGTTCTCTAAGATAAATGACACTGGTAATTAAAGATATGGGTGGGGTACTGTCATCATTCCCTCTTTCTCTTTTTAGAAAATATTGTGTAAGTTTTATTGCCCACAAGTTATTTTATTTTATTTCTTTACAGGAATATAGTGATCTATTGATCTAGTGATAATAGTGGATAAAACTGAGTGCCGACATGTATGGCACTTATCTAGATAATAGAGGTTGCTGTCATTTTCACAGGCTCTCTGGTATGACCACGCTGACAAGGTACCTGGTGCAGTAACTAGACCTCAGGGTCCAAACAATAGGTTACTTTAGTACACTGCAACAACGCCACCAGGGTTCTGGTACCCACACTGTACCAGAACAAAAACCTCTGAAACAACGTTATGATTCTTAAAAACACATCTATATTCCCTTTCACATGTAATAATTGACATAAAGAAAAAGGGTCAGATCTCTCTGACCACCCCATACCACTCTGAGATGACAATGCATTACCAGTGCCCCTATTCTGTTCCTTAAGGGCTACAACGCCTCTGACACTTCAACAATGATGATCTTTCATAGGATAACGTGGGTTTGCTTTCCCACTGGCAACTGTGGAAATCATTTTCAGTTATGCAATACACATTAATTTTACTGCTTTTACTGCTTGAACACAACCCACAGGTCCTGCATAACTCTGCTGGGGACTCTGTACTTAGTCGAAAACCTTCCCAATCGAGCAGTATCGCAGACACCAATTTTATTGTAATAACAAAATTAATAAATTCCTTTCTTACCACAATTCAAATAAATATCACAAACGTACGTTGACTGGCTTTAACATAAATAGTAGTTTAAGTTCAGCGCTGCCTTCTGTTCAGACTGCCAATGGTTAATAACACACTTGGTACTGCTGATGACAACGCAGCTTGCTTCTAACATATTTCTTTTCAACTGGCGCTGAGCTGTAAACGCTTATTGCCAATATGCCTAGACCGGCCCAATCACAGCGAGGGTCTAGCATTTCAATTTTTCAAAAATTTGAAAAGAAAAACACTACCTCACACTTCTAGGAGTGATTTTTCTAAATATAGATTTTATCTTTTCTGCCCAACCAATACTCTCTGTCAACCCTCCTATACCCTCCAGTCAGATTCGAATTACTCCTATGCCTCCTTTCAAACTATTGTTCCCAATAATGTTACAGTTAATGAGCAAGGACAACAGTCCGTTCGTCTACGCGTTTTCAGTCAAATAGTATTTTCTCAATAACTTGGCTAATAATTTGACTACCATTAATATTAAAACATATTTGTGCTCAGAATACACTAAGCTACACGAATATATAATTTTTATGACTATATTCATTTGCGTTTAGATTTTCAGTTTTGTCACTGACAGTCGTTAATTATAACTGTTTACATAAGTCTACCATCATTTCCCCCTCCTTCTGTCTCACTTTTTAATTTTTCAAATAAACCAACTGGTTTATGTGACGTCACAATTACACTACGCGTCGAGAATTTAAACTGTCTGTGTGTGTATATCCGTTAGCTTTTCCACAGCGTGTATATACTATTAGTCTCGCGTGCAGAACGACGCGAGTGTTTGCATGCGTTGGTAGCATTTTGCGTTAATATATTGCAATCGTCTCGTTATCACTACTGGGAAAAGTCCAAAAGACTACCAAATTTTGCGTTACTGTTGACAGATTACGTTACTTCAGACAACAGTTTGGCGTTACATTTCTAACAAATCGTTAATTATAAGGCTAGGCTGCAGTGTGTACGCAGCAGATCGACAAGATGTTACATTATTAGTAGTACGTTTTCGAAACCGAAACTAAAACGCGTGTTAGATTTTACCGTGGGATCGTTCTATAGGCTTTAGCACTGCACAAAAGGTAGCGTTGCTGGCGTCGAAGATGCAAACCGTCAGACACATGCGGGCTAGGTTTATTTATCATCATAGGACTAAAATCTTACTGAATTTTAGCTATTATCTTACAGATCTTGCTACAAGCACTTCACCTCCCATACGGTAGTATCTGCTATGGGACTACCATTTTACTATCCCACTAGCATACAGAATATAGTGAGTTCTCTAGCACTTCACTCCCATAAGGTAGTATCTGCTATGGGACTACCATTTTACTATCTCACTAGCATACAGAGTATAGTGAGGTCTCTAACACTTAACTCCTATACAAGTAGTATCTGCTATGGGACTACCATTTTACTATCCAACTAGCACACAGAGTGAGGTCTCTAACACTTCACTCCCATACAAGTAGTATCTGCTATGGGACTACCATTTTACTATGCCACTAGCACACAAAGTAAGGTCTCTAACACTTCACTCCCATACGGCAGTATCTTCTATGGGACTACTATTTTACTATCCCACTAGCACATAGAGTGAGGTCCCTAACACTTCACTCCCATACAAGTAGTATCTGCTATGGGTCTACCATTTTACTATCCCACTAGCACACAAAGTAAGGTCTCTAACACTTCACTCCCATACGGCAGTATCTTCTATGGGACTACTACTTTACTATCCCACTAGCACACAGAGTGAGGTCTCTAACACTTCACTCCCATACAAGTAGTATCTGCTATGGGACTACCATTTTACTATCCCACTAGCACACAGAGTGAGGTCTCTAACACTTCACTCCCATAGGGTTGTATCTGCTATGAGAATACCATTTTACTATCCAACTATCATACAGAGTATAGTGATTTCTCTAACACTTTACTCACATACGGTAGTATCTGCTATGGGACTACCATTTTACTATCCCACAAGTACACAGAGTATAGTGAGGTCTCTAACACTTCACTCCCATACGGTGGTATCTTCTATGGGACTACCATTTTACTATCCCACTAGCACACTGAGTACGTTCCACATATTTTCCTGTCAATAAAGAACAAGCTTCTACTGAAGCAAATGACTTTATATATTCATACATTACCATCAAACTTTCCCAGCCAGGTACTAAACACTGCCCGACGGTCGAGCAGCTTTATGGCAGGTTTATAGTTGTTTTTGTTGTTGTTTTGAAGAGGTGATGGGTGGAGAGCGGGCACTTAACAGCTGACCGTTATTGCCTCTTCTCGTTCCTTCTTGTTTTACCCTGTTCAACCTGAAATTTGATTATAATTGGGGTATTTAGTGTCATTTTATTTTCTAATTTTGTATTCAATTTAAATAACTATTGTCTTTTGCAGTTGCTGATTTTAATTTATATTAGTATTTGTCCATTTTATTTTCTCTTTTGTATTGTTTATTGATAACTATTGTCCTTTACACTTGGTTTTAATGTGTATTAGTATTTGTTCTTTTTTAGTTGTTTTGTTTGTTTGTTAATACCTTGTTATCTTTCCTTTTTTTAATTTTGTGTTTTTTTGGTTAATGATTTGTTAGCTCTTGTTGCTTAATTTCTATTTGGTTGAATGTCTTTTCTGAATTACTAACTTTATATGTTTTCCTTTGTTTTATGTATATATCTTTTAAGTGATGATTGGACATCTCTTGGGGCATCTATACTTAAGACCTTATCATCTGCCAAGTCTATATTGTGATTTCTATAGTAAGTTTTTAATTCAAGCCTTTGTTGTTCATACTTTTTATAGTTAATCAGGTAGTGGTCTATGTCATTCTCTTCCTGACATTCTTGGCAGTGTGGTTCCTCTGTCATAAAGTATGCTGCACCGAGACGGAGACGCCACAGTTTTTTGTTTGATGGTATCTTTAATTCTTCTTTGACCTGACACGTCCTTGTTAGTTCTTTCAGCAGTTTGAACGCGTGTTTGACTTTTCTACTTTTCTTTCATTTTGTCTTCCATTCCTCGTTTATAGTTATCTTCACTTGGCTGTGCTGGAACCAACACTAGCCTCACACTACATCCTCTGTTCCATAGTGATGTATTAATTGTTAGAATTTCTTCCTTTATGTCTGGCCGGCTACATTTAGCTGGGTGTTCTAGTGCTTGTAGTGATGATAGTGAGTCTGTAAATATCGTAGCAGCTTCTGGTGGGTTATCTTCGATTATTTCTAAACTTTTAAGAATTGCTACCATCTCTGCGGTAAAAATCGAAGTCCCTTCAGTTACACTGTAACTCTTTTTAATTCCCCATTGTGGTATTACTACTCAGGCACCTAGTTGCCCACTATCACCCTTGGATCCATCAGTGTAGACGGCCAGACTTTGTTTAGTTAGTTGATCTATGAACTTTCTACTTATCATTTTGGCTTCCTTATCTTCAATGTTTTGTTTGATCTTTTCAGTAAGTGAGTAGTCTATGATTGGTGTTTTTAGTTCCCAGGGTGGTATTTTGCTTCTGTATTTATTACTATTTTTAATTGTGTTTGATAGTTTGTTGCGCACAGATTTTTTCTGCATGATAATCTGGTTATAAATTATCCACTATTTTGTATACTTTAATTTTGGATGGATTTCTGACCAAAGGGGCAGAACTCATGTTTCTCTGAGGTTCTATTTTACAACGGTGGTTACTCACTCTTGTTTCTTAACCTGGAGATTTAAATTTAGAAACGGTGTCTTGGTTGCCTATCCATATATGGCTCGAATAAGTCAGTTTTTCTTGGAATGTTGGCAACTAGAGACGATGTTTATTCCCTGACCATATATGGCTCGTTGGTCAGTCCTTTTTCTTGGTATTTGTTCACATCGTCCCACCTGAGTTTCGCTCAGATAGGTCTTGCGTTATCTACGCATGCGCCAAGTTTTGGGCGTTGGTTGAGAGATTTCCGTTCGGGAGTCGAGCAGGAACTTTGCAAGGGTCAAGTCGTGTTTTGTTTCGACCCGAGTTTGCTATAATGGGGAAGAAAGTCCTCTGCGTTTCTTGAAGATGATGTCTACATATATATATTTCCCCCATGTGGTATTTCTGAAACGTCTTGGAGACGGATGTGAGTTGTGGTGATTTTTCGGAAGAACAGGTAATTGCTCTAATATTACTTCTATCGGTAGCCAGCCGTAAGACTGACATTTTGTTCCCTGCTTGCTGATATATTGTAGAAGTGCAACTCACGAATCTTCATGTCATTGATTTACCGGGTTGATCTATGCCCGAGGAACAGTTGATATGTACTTGGAACTCCGCTATGTCGGCAGTATCACCTTAAGCAAGGTTTAATAAAAGTATCACCACGGAGGCCATTATGAACAGTATTTATGATCTCGCCATGGAGTGCGACCTATTGTAGTCTAGGAACTGTATCTGACTTGTTGACGTTGGAGCAGGGCGAAGCTAAGCCTACATATTTAAGACCCGTTTCAATGCGGGGTGATTTTCTATGCATCTGTGCCTAGGGATGCAGTTTGATGGCAGAGCTGTGAGCTAGACAGCTTACCTATGATTTATTTATGCCTTCTACTTTATTCGCCATTTGTTTGACTGTGATGTCTTCAAGTGTTGTAAATGACTATGCTATATTGATGTCGCCGTTGTGTCGTCTCAAATAAATGATAGAACGTCACCAGCTGTTACCATTACTTGACTTCCTCGTTGTGAGTCAAAGTGACGTCCTTGTGACCTGTGTACTGTAGTCCTGTGTGGACCTTCATATTCTATCAACACATCAGACAACCTACCAGACACGAGACACCCTTCCTTACAGCCTTCAACATCCCTGGTGTCTACAGTAGTAATATTACCACTACACTTTGGTGACTACAAAATATTACTGCTACATAGTTCTTTGAACTGCCTTAGATCTTCTATAGTTCTCCACCCTGTTGGATATCTATCTTTATTTAAGGGGACGTCCCTTACACTTGGTTGGTTTTTGACAAATGCTTTATGTGCTGGGTGGATCATTTCTTGTGCTACTTTACTCCAATAACTAAAGAAAGCATATGAACTTTATTTCGATTCGAAAGTTGATGATGCAAATAAATCTTGGAAGCCAAATGCAGTTTGTTCGACTTGTGCAAATACATTGGCAGGTTGGTTACGAAAATCGCCGAAGCATAAGTCGATGCCTTTTGGAGTGCCAGTAATATGACGTGAACCGACAAATCACGCTACTGATTGTTACTTCTGCTTGAAAAATATCTATGGTTTCACTTTTAAAACTAGAAAGTCTGTGGTTTATCCAAATATTGAATCGGTTTCGAAACCAGTGCCTCATGATCCAATCACGTGTCCGATCCCAGTTCCACCAGAACAATATCCGTTGGACGTGAATGAACCATCAGAAAGTGATAGTTTACCTGCTTTAGAAACTAATTCTGACTCGGATTATGTACCGGTGAATGATGGTGTTCACTTAATTAACCATTCAGAACTTTCAGATCTAATACGTGATCTCGCTCTCACCAAAGGACAAGCGGAATTACTCGGTTCGCGACTCAGAGAATGGAATCTTTTAGCGCCCAATACTCCGATATCTAAATTTCGTCATAGACACAGAGAACTTGTTCAGTACTTTGAGATGGATGATGACATTTGCTATTGCAAAGATGTAAAAGGTCTAATGGTGCACCTCGGTCATGAGCACATAGTCAACGAATGGCGACTTTTCATCGAATCTTCCAAGACTAGTCTAAAAGCCGTGTTATTGCATAATGGAAATTTATTTTCATCAATTCCAGTCGCCTACTCTGTTCATATGAAAGAAACTTATGACAATATGGCTATACTTTTGGCAAAAATAAAGTACAATGACTACCAATGGCGGATTTGTGGAGACCTAAGGGTCATTGCAATTCTCACGGGCATGCAAACTGGGTATACTAAATTTTGTTGCTTCCTATGTGAATGGGACAGCCGCAACAGACAGGAACATTATGCAAGAAAGGTGTGGCCTATCAAGGATCGTATGCAGCTCGGGCATAAAAATGTAATACACGAGCCATTAGCTAACAAAGACAGCATCATTTTACCACCGTTACATATAAAGTTGGGGCTCATGAATAATTTCGTAAAAGCGTTAGATAAAACGAGCAAAGCTTTCACTTATCTTCAAGAAAAGTTTCCGCAAATTAGCGATGCAAAGATTAGCGATGCAAAGATAAAGGAAGGTATCTTTGTAGGACCTCAGATTAGGAAAGTTATTGCAGACAAACAATTCGAGAACTTGTTACATGGTAGTGAACTTCGCGCATGGATGGCATTCAAATCGATCGTCGATAACTTTCTGGGAAATCACAAATCTGTCGACTATGTGCATATTGTTAAGCAGTGCATAGATGCATACAGAATTATGGGCTGTAACATGTCCCTCAAAATCCATTTGCTCAATTCGCATCTTGACTTTTTCCCTGACAACCTTGGCGAAGTCAGCGATGAACATGGAGAACGATTCCATCAAGATATCGCCGTAATGGAGTCACGTTATCAAGGACGGTGGAGTGTGACCATGCTTGCTGATTATTGTTGGATGCTTCATCGCGATGTACCACATGCCATTCACCGACGAAAGTCGACTGCAAAGAAATTCAAGCCTACATAACTGTTATACTTCTTGTACAAATGATGTTGTAATACTGTATGCGTTGTTAAAAAACTTCAATTGCGTATTTATAGAGATCCCGACCTGATAGAGAAAAACGGTTTGCAGATTTAAAAACAGCGCATTAAAATTGACCAGAAAAACATAGAAATGTTAGAGAAAGAAAAAAAAAAATTTTTTTGTTAGTCAGTGTAATTTAATCTTAGTTCTTTCCGTCTTAGACCAAGGGGTTGTATGCCAAGAGCTACTTCTAGCGCTTCTACTGTTGTTGATATAAATGCACCTGTAATGGTTCTCATGGCTGCATTTTGAATCCTGTCTAGTTTTGCTTTGTTAGAAGCTGCAGCTGAGTCATAGACTATGCAGGCATAATCCAGTTTCCCCCTGATGAAAGACCTGTAGAACAAAAGCATTATTTTATTGCTGCCCCCCCCCCCTTTCCAATCCATTACCTTTAACTATCCTTAGTATTTTTAGGGGTCCCCTACAGCTTTCTACTAAATTGTCTATATGTGTATTCCAATTTAGTTGCTTATCTAATGTTAAGCCCAGAAATCTTGTTGTTGAAGAGTTACATATTTTCTGTCCTTTAATGGTTATATTGATTTCGTTACTTTTTAAAACTTTCCTTTGCTGAATATCATACCTACTGTTTTGTTACATTAATTTGAAAGCAACAACTTTTCATCCACCATGTTTATGGGAAATCAGACACCCGTAAAAATCCTTTGATGTAAACCGAGCGGGACTACGGGTTGAAGGGGTTAAGTTTGATGTCAAGGAAATCGGTCGATAGCTTGTTACTTCCATAGATGGTTTGTCCTTCTTAGGACTGAGATGATATTGGCTTTTCTCCAGAATGTTGGTAACTTGCCTTCTCTCCAGGTATTGTTAATGAGGTCAAGGATGGTGGAGAGTACATAATTTGAGAGATTTGAGATCATCTCGTTAGTGAGCCGATCAGGTCCAGCAGCTTTTCCTTTCTTGCATTTTTTAAGGCCATCTTGAGTTTTGAAAGAGTAAAGTTTTTTTTCAAAGACCTCACAGCTAGCTGTTGGTTGTTTCTCCATCGTTTTGGCGAGTGATCTGATAGCACTGTCAAATCTCTTGCGTGGTTGTTTTTCTTTACGTTGGTAAAGTGCTTATTGAAGGCTTCTGCTTTCTGTGCATCCCTTGTTAGCGGTTCAGCGCTTGTAATGATGGGTTCAGGGTTTTTTCTATTTTTTTTTTTTTTTTTTTTTTGCGTTCGCCCGCTAATACTCGAGGCGAAATCTCAAGTTATTATTTTTATGTCTAACCTGACATTGATTTTACGTGAGTATCCCTTTATTTCTTGTACAGAGACAGGTGTCCCTCGCCATTCAGGCAAATACTCGCCAATTTCGGAGGTACCCATTGCAGCTGGGTCGGCTCAGGAGCCGCCAGTCCCTGGTCGACAACACTCCTTCAAATGTTCTAGCCAGGTCTCGAGTTAATCCAGTCCAAATCCCGGTCGACGAAAAATCCTCAAATGCCGTCGCCCGGGTTTGATCATGTATCACCCGGTCGCCAGAGCGGTGTTGTAACCAGTACGCTAGCGCGGCTCCCATGGTTCTATCTTTTAATTCCTGAGAGATTTGATATGAGGCACCATGCTTTCTTTCCGTCATTCCGCAAGTTTAACTCTCCACATTTCTTAGACCATGTTTCTCTTTTTGTTTGTTTGCTCAGTAGTTTAACTTTTGCAGTTAGACAGTTATAATTTGCTTTGTTGGCGGGGGTTGGCTGTTTCTCAGCTTGCCGTCTTGCTTTTTTCGTCTCATTTGCAGCGGCCTCCAGTTCTGTACTCCAGTTAGGTTTAAACTTTCTACCGCATCTTCGTGGCATGTCTTCTTTTGCAGACTGGAGTATGCTTTGGTGATTTTAATATATACCTTGTCTATGTCCATCGTCACGTCGATGGCCTCGATTTGTTGTCGTACTTGTCTCCTGAAGAAATGCCACTCTGCCTTTTTGTAGTTTCATGAGGTTGGTGTTATGCAATTTCTTTTTATTTCCCTGTTGTTTGTGATCTCAAGGAGGATGGGTCTGTGATAACTTCCGATGTCGTCAAGGACTTTAATTGAACAATGTGGGTGGATATCTGCTGTGAGATCTGGTCTGCATTTTGTTCTACTGGCCCGGTAGAGCAGAGTCGGTGTGGTGTGAGCATCCTGCAGCAGGATGAGTCTGGTAGCGGTAGTGAGTTCTTATATAGCTATTCCTTTTGGCTTCCTGTCTGTGTATCCCCACTTTATGAATGACCATTCATGTCACCAGCAATGATCATTCTCCTCAAGTCTGTGGCCTGGAAAGGCTTCAGAGCAAGGTATGTTTTTGGTGGGTTGTAAATGTTAATGATTTTCAACGGTTGTCCACCCCTCCAGATTATCACTTCCTGTAGATCTGATCCGTCATTGGTTTCAAGAGCGGAAACCTCAGCCTGTGTGTCATTCCGGATAAGTGTCATAAATCATTGATATTTTATACACTTGCACTGGTACATTGTATAGCCTGTGATATGGAAGGAGGTGTCTTTTGGTAGCATTGCTTCTTGGATAACTGCAACATGGATTTTAAGGTCCAGTGGAAGCTTGGTTAGTTCCAGATTTTTGTTTCAAATTCAAGATATGTTGAGATGGAGGATGCGTAGTGTATCAGTGTTATGTGTATTCCTGGTTAAACTTGATTTCGTGTGATTTTCGTTAACTTACCAAATCATTGAAAAATAACGAGAACACTTGATAAGAGTGGAACTGATGACAAGAACCAGACAAGTGCCAGTAGAACAAGAGATGAGAAGAAGACGCTGGCGATGGATATGACACACATTGAGGAACCCTGTTGATAGCATTACAAGGCAGACCTTGTTCTGGAATCCCCAGGGAAAGAGAGGCAGAGGTAGACCAAAAAACACTCGGAGAAGATAACTGGAGACAGAAGTGAAAATGATGAGGAAGATGGGGAAAGAACTTGAGCTGATGGCACGTGACAGGAGAACTTGAGCTGATGGCACGTGACAGGAGAACTTGAGCTGATGGCTCGGAACCAGTGGTCCTAATTACGTCACACTCCCCCACTGGTCTCATGGGTAGTGAGATCTGATGCCTAGCCTTCTCGGATAAGGACGTAAAAATAGGAGGTCCCGTGTGCAAGTTGCGCACGTTAAAAATCCCACTGCAGTTGGAAATCGTGAAGAGTAGGCTTATCAGGCCGCTGTCCTGGCAAAATTTTAAAAAATTAGGAAACGTACCCACCACAAAAATATTTATAGAAAGTGTGATTCATATACATTATTTACACACATTGGGATTCTCGCCGGTGCTACGAAGTTTTTGCACTGCGCTGAGATCCTCCTTGTGTGATCTAAAGGAGGAGATCGGAGCACTGATGGCGTTGTCTGTGTGCAATGAAGATAGTCCTTAAAAACCAAACCAAACCAAACCAAACCAAACCAAACCAAATGATTGACCTATAAGAGGTCGCAGCAGTAGGGTCTGAAAATGCACAAACTCAAGACAAAGACTGTGAGAATACACGTGATAAATGAAAGCTTTATTGCACTTCACAATATATATCCCCAAGGTATGAACTCATAGATATATCTTGCTGTGATCACATTATCATAATCCCATGATTGCAGTGTGATATTACAATTTGTATTGTTATTGTTGAACAGAATCGACATCATTGCACTCTGGGCAAACCCATAGGTGCTCATTCTCCCTCAGTATATTAAAATAAGAATTCAAAAGGCAAAGGAAGCTTCCATTGCACTGGGGAATCTATGGAGATCATGAGAAATCAAACCCAACATGCAAATCAGAATCTTTAACTCAAGTGTCAAGTCAGTCCTATTCTATGATTCTGAAACATCATCATCACCATCAGCTGCCATGTCCACAACAAATGTTGGCTGTAATGGATCTCCAACGTCTTCTGTCTCTTGTCTTGATGGTGCACTCTGATAGACTCTTTCCTGTCCATCTCTTGATGTTATCTTCCCACATATAGCGCTGTCTTCCTCTTGCACGTTTGGCTTCAACTCTCCCTTCTATTATGGTCTTCTGCAAGGTGTTATGCCTTTTTATGTGGCCAAAGTATTTTAGCTGCCTAATTTTGAATTCCCTCATTAGTTCTCTTTTCATACCTAGATTTTCTAGGACCTCCTTATTTGTTTTCTTCTCTTTCCATGAGATGCGCCCCATTCTTCTATACATCCACATCTCAAGAGTCTCAATTCGTTCTTCCAATCGCTCATCCATTGTCCATGTTTCTACCCCATACAATGATGCAGAAACACAGAGAACAACAAAAACAATCCTGCTGCGGTGGTTTCTGTAACAATCTGTTTAAAATGATAAGGTTGTACCTTGTACATGTGGTACATTAGTCACCTTGTACATGTGGTACCTTAGTCACCTTGTACATGTCGTACATTAGTCACCTTGTACCATTTCCATTTTCTTTATAAGTCCAATTCCTCGCTCATGGTGCTCCAATATTTAAAATGTGGATCCTTCCTATTCCTCTTATTCTGTACTGGAAATATATCCTTATTAATTGTCCATGTACTATATTTGCGAATATTTATCATCAATATATCAACTAATCATTTATAGAACTATTAACATAAATGTCTAGACTTTACTAAAACATGAACAAAAACATGTCTTTTTACATATGTGCAAAATTTCGACACCAACTCTGCCTTCGCTGGTCGAGGGTTAGTCAGAGTTATGTGATGCCTGTAACATCCGCTGACTACAGCCAGATGGGTGACTTATGGTACTTATAATTCAAAAATCTCATCCGTCAGTTATCTTAAGTGTGGGGCGGGGGTCTATTTCATGGTGTCCTTGACCAAGTTTGCTGCATTTCTAATCTAGATATTCTTTTTTTTTTTTTTTTTTTCATAGTATCTCCATGATATATCTGTGACATGTCTGTCCTTGGGATAACATTATTTTTTTTTTTTTTATCCAATATCCTCGGGGTGAGCAAATCTCAGTGTGTCCACTTTCATCAATCATTTATTTATTTTCTCTCCTGTAATTCTGGGTATGTTATGAGTATTTTAAATTGTCAATTTATTCCAACTATCTTACAACATTCTGTAATTCGTGATAAGGAATAGTCATTTGTTATACAACAATGTTCATATTACAAAGGCAATAAGCAAAAATCAAAGAGATATCTTCTCCAAAATGCGGATGCATCTCTATTTCCTTTACCTCTGGGCGTAGCAATTATTCAGTCATTATTTTTTTTTCTCCATTATTTAATCTCCATTTTGTGTCCTTAGTACCTGTGGTTCCATGGGATTATCATAATTCATTTGTGTCTCTTGTCTACTGATAATCCTTCAATAATGACTTCAAATATGGTCCTCATATGTGCAACAATCATCTGCTCTGATTTGTTCCATGGTATTCATCAAATATTCTATTATATCCTTGTCTTATCTCGTAACCACGAAAGACTAAGATTATTCCTCCTCCAATGTTAATGTGGGGGATTTTGTGCATAAACATTACAACAAAATCTCAGCTGTGACAACATAAAGTTTCACCTTAATATAAAATGGCATCTTCATCATACATAACCAGTTGCTTCTTCATCTCATGTGTCATTAGTGGTTATCATGCGGTAATGGGGTATTTCATTTGCTAGGTCAGCATGTGCAAATGCTATTTCTTTAACATGGGCAAAGGCATCATCAACAAATAGGTGTAATGTGTTCAATCTGGGGTTAGCATATACTAATGCTCTCAAGGGATTCTTCATTTGCAGAAATTCAGCATGCGCAAATGTCATTGGGGTATTTGTGATAGGCAGTAAAATTTTTGACAGTACTAATATACATCTGGGTCTAAAATAATAATGTACATTTGAAAATAAATAATCCTGTGGAGAAAAATAGCATAACCTACAATACTAGTTTTGGGTATGAATTATGTGCTGTTGAGAGATATTATAGTAGGAACAGTATGATTGATCAAGGTGGCAGATATCAAGGAGTTTAGCATAATATAGATCAAAGAAATATTAGTATGAGGTAAGAAAAAAAAAAAAACTACTGGTGTAAAGTGTCTGCATGAAAATGCTGGTGAATGGAGCGTGGAATATGATCAGTTACAAAAGTGGAGATGAATGTTACAACAGAATAGTGTGACACATGTGTTATAGGTAAAGTTGTGTAGCATTCTAAATATTAAGAAAATGTATGTAACTAAATAAGGGTGTCTGTAAACTCGTAACACCGTGTGTTATCAATTGTTTTAACATTTTTATTTCACAATTATGCTATCTAAAGAAAATCCTCCGTGTGCTGGTCTTGATTTCTTTCTGGGCATCCGTATTCTAAGGCTGGAAAAAATAACTTTCTCAGTGAGGCTTTGACATCTTAGTCTGTAAGCAAGTCATTTGAACTGTCAAAAACTGAAAATAGAGTACATGGGGAGAGTTAGTACATTGTTAAAAAGGTTTGTTCACATATGCGTTGACCGTGTTCGGATTTGCGAACATATAAAAACACCTGGGCGTGTTTTTCAGAACAGCTTCGCTAGTTCCTTCACCATCTCTAACCTTGCAATGTCCCGACTGCTTAGGCGAGCATCATACTGAGTAGCAGTGGTGACGGGTGTGATAGGCGACGACACTGCATTTGCTGATTGTTGGGACACTGAGGACATTGACGAATGCGGTGATGGCTTAACATCATTTGATTGCGGTGATGGTTTTACTGTGGTTAGGGTGTGTATGGCTGGAACATCTGTTGGTTTTGAGGCAGGTATATGTTTCGCCTTGATTTTTCTTCTGACCTGGTTGTGCTGAACGTTAGCACTGGTTACAATGGGCACAGTAATTTGCACACTGTTGTTTTTGACTAGTTGAGATGAGGCTAACACTTCTCGGCTTGGTTTTGGAACATGATTGCGTTTCTTCAGAATCTTTCGTCTGATATAGTTGTGCTGTATACGCGGAATTTTGTTGCTAGGGATTGAGTCATCAGATTCTGTTTTATAGGCGCGTTTGACGCTGGAGCTGACTGGTACAAATAATGTACTATCCGCATCACTGGTTTCAATGGAACTAGCTGTATCAATGTCTGTTTCTTGTTGGTATAATTCTACCATTTTTCTGTCATTATGTTCGTTGGGGTCTGACAAAGCTATGCTGTCTTGTTTGTTCTGTTTCGTCTCCATAAAGATCGCTGGTATATGGTTCAACAATCTGCTTGGGTATAGTTTCTTCAGGATCTGATTGTTTTGAACGAGCAATCTTGTTCTTGTGGTATAGCAGTGTTTGGTTTTCACTAGTGTTAAAACTAGAACTGCCTGAACTGGGGGTGTGATAGGTATCAGCTGACGATTTATCACTGTGGGAGTAAGTTTGAGTGTGGATATAAGGTGTTTTCGTGTTGTCATCGTGTGACGTCTGTGGCATGATTTCTTCATTTCTAATGCGCAGGTCTCTGTCTTGTAGTCTATTACGTAATTCAAGTGGTGGGATATCTTCTTCGCTTTCGGACGAGTCTCGTTGTTGTCTTGCTCGATGTATTTCATCTGTGGGTGGTCTGGGTATGTGGTCGTCTTGGTAAAATTCAGAGTCTGTCGTCTCTGACTCTGATATGTCAGACGAATCTGTGCTGGATGGATTATAATTTAGGGTGGCTTTTCTGACTGGTCTTGTATTTGTCGTCAGAGGCGGAATGGGCCGGTGATTATCAATTTTTATTTGTTTTACGTGAGCTTTTGTTTGGTGTTGTTTCTCTTCATTCCAAATAATGAAGTTTACAGGCGTAGTTTGTTTCATGATTTTGTAGCCATCTAACCATCGGTCATCGAATTTTGAACTGCGTACATGTTTCTTGTAGTATACTCTGTCTCCTATTTTGTACGTTGGTAGCTTGGCTGATTTATCATGTTGTTTCTGTTTCTTGTGAAATGCCTTCTGCGTATTTCGTTGTGCAATCTGGTGAGCTTTATACTTTTCTTGAAGGATTATTTCGATGGGGTCTTCTCCCATGTATTTTTTTGTGGGCGAAGTAGGTTGTCTAACGGAAAGTTTGGTTCTCTTCCGTATAGCATGAGAAAGGGTGACATTCCTGTGGTATCGTTCACGTTTACTCGGATGGCTTCAAGAGCTTGGTTAATGTATAGGTCCCAGTATTGGTGGTTCCCCTTGATATATTTGCTAATAATATCATGTAGGGTGGCGTGCATGCGTTCATTTCTGCCATTTGCATTTGGGCAATAATAAGTGGTTGTAGTATGCTCAATATTCAGCTGGTGTAAGGTGGCTTTAAATGGGTTACCTATAAACTGTTTACCGTTGTCTGAAATGATTCGTTTTGGACAGCCATGCCTGGGAATGAATTCTTGTAAAAAAATTTGCGTGATGGACTGCGATGTGGCATCACTGAGTGGGTAACTTTCTGGCCAAACAGAGTATTGGTCAACTATGTGCAGGAGGTATTTGTTGCCTGATTGGGTGAGTGGGTAAGGACCTGATAAGTCAATGCTCACTGTTTGCATGGGGTAATGGGAAGGTTGCATTTCTTGAAGGGGAATTAAATGTGGCTTCATGTTTCTCAATTTACATGTTCTACAGGTGGCTACATATTCTGTAATGTCCTTGTAGAAAGTTTGCCAATAATACCTTTTCTTTATGACATCAATTGTTTTGTCTCTTCCCATGTGCCCGTTGTTATCATGAAACTGTAGCAATACTTCTGGGACTAGATGTGCTGGAATGACTTTTCTTAGTGTCCCTTCTTGTTTCTGATCAATATAGTATAGAATTCCATCCGTTGGGTGTACTGTAAAATCTTTACTTTTTGTTGGGTTTTCTTTCACGTATGTGAGCAGCTTGACAATTTCTGCATCTTTCGCTTGTTCTACTCTCATGTCAAACATCTCTTGGCTTTCTTCTTCTACTTGAGTGGCGGAATCTGAGGTACTTCTTCGACTTGATGAAGTAATTTCATTAATTTCTTTAGCATTATCGTCAATCTCTGAGGATGTGCCATCATTTTTGACTCTATTTGTTTTCACTTCAGTTTCATCATCATATTTAATCCTGGATAAGAGGTCTGCACAGGTGTTCATTTCGCCTGGGATATGTTCGATAGTGGTGTCGTAGGACTGTAAATTCATTGCCCATGTCTGTAACTTCTTTGGCTGTTCTTGTGTTTTGGTGAGCCAGTTAACCAAAGGTTGATGATCAGTTCTTATAATGAGTTTAGTTCCTCTGACGTAAAAGTCAAACTTTTGTACTGCATAGTGAATAGCATATGCTTCTTTCTCAGTGGTGGTCCACCGTTTTTGTGACTTTGACAATGCGTGGGATAGGAATGCAATGGGTTTCTCATTTGGAATGTTTGGTAGGATGGGTGTTTCATCTTCTAGTACAGGTTGGACCAAACAAGCACCAATTGCGTTATCTGAGGCATCGGCGTATAGTATCATGGGCTGAGAAATATCTGGATGTCCAAGCAGTGGGATGGTGGTTAGGGCATTTTTTAGATACTCAAAGGATCTCTGGCAGTCTTCTGTCCATTTGAAGCGTGCATACTTGCGGGTAAGGGCTATCAAAGGCTCTGCTGCTCTGGAGAAATTGATGATGTGGCGCCTATAGTACCCTATTGTACCAATAAATGAGCGTGTTTGTCTCACCGTCTTGGGGCTAGGCATTTCTCTTATGGCTTTGACTTTATCTTCATCAGGTCTGACGCCATGTCTATTGATGACAAAGCCTAAATATTTTGTTTCTGTCTTTAGAAACTCACACTTCGACAGTTTTAACTTTATTTGGTGATGCCTGAGTCTATCAAACACTGTTTCAACCTTGCGGAGGTGGTCTTCCATCGTGCCTGCGGTATGTATCAGGATATCGTCTATGTATGCCAGGGCAAATGGATGTAGACCCTTTAACACTTCATCCATGAGTGACATATATGTTGCTGGAGATCCTTTTAGACCAAATGGCATAACATTCCAAAAAAAGCTTCCCATATGTGAACAGAATGTGGATTTCTGTTTTGCCTCAGGTGTCATGGGGATGCACCAAAAGCCTGACCTTGCATCAAGTGTGGTAAAGTATGTAGACTTTCCTAACGTCGCAAGTAGATCGTCTATCCTGGGGAGGGGGTAGGAAATGACTTTTGTGATTTTGTTAAGGGCACGGTAGTCGCAGCAAAAGCGACTAGAGCCGTCTTTCTTTGTTACGATCACTATGGGTGAGGACCATTGGGAACGGGATCTTTCGATGATTCCTGCCTGTAGCATTTCATTTATAGACCTTTCCACGAGTTCTCTGTTTTTCAAGGGCGTATGATAGGGTTTCATATGTATTGGCTCCTCTGTGGTTGTTTGAATGTCCATTTTGACAGTGTTAGTTCTGCCTAATTCCATGTCATTGAGTGCGAATACATCCTGGTGCTTTTCTACAAACGTTTTCAAACGTTGCTTATTATCTTCTGTGGCATTCAGGGTTGCAAGTAACTGAGCTATTCTCTCTCTGTATTTATATGATCTGCTATGATATCTCTGGTCTGTCTTGATGCCTCCGTTTCATTCCCATAATTTTGGGACATTTTTCTTGCATCTTGTGAAAATCTCTGCTCCTGGTATGTGGCTTTCTTTTGCGTAGTTCTTTGCCGTTCATTGGGCTGTGCTTGGTACTGTCTCCTCTGCCATGTACTGTGTGCATTTCCATTTGTCACTGCATTTACTGTATATTCATTTCTTATTATATTTCTGGGGTAGTCGTTGTTGTGCCATTTTTTCTGATTATTTCTGCCGTAACTGCGCTTATCCGCGTACGTTACTGTATTTCTTCTGTTTGTGCTATAGGGCTGTCTTCTTTCCCTGGGCGAAAATTTTTCATTCTTTCTGTTTCCAACTTTGCTGCTATAGTATCCTCCTGTGGTATAGTCATATAAGAATTCTTCCTTTTCTTCGGAAATTTCAATTGGTTTTGGGACTTTATCATATCCACCTGTTTTTGAGTTATATTGATACTCCATGGGGCATGTATCACTGTCTTGTCGCTTTGGATATCCTCCTGGCAAGACAATTTCTGTTTCTCTGTTACTCTGTGATATACAGCACTTCATCTTTTCTCTTGGTGTGCTGGGGCGCAAGAATGAGTAATTATAGTCATTTTCATACTGTGGCCTTTCTCTTCTTATGTATGGACTGGTTCGTTTCTGCCATCTGGGTAGGGTATGCTGTGGTGTAACATAACTGTGACTGATGTTACTGCCTTTTTCTGCATAAGCCTTATAACTGTTTACTTTCCGTGTACTATGGTTATTTGTACTGCGATTTCGTGCATTATGTCCAGTGGGAGTGGTTGAGACAATTTGTGGATGGTCTCTATTGGTTTTGGTTTGTCTTATTGTTGACGTATCCACTTGCGCTACAACTGTGCCTCTTTTTATAGTGGTAGTTTTTCCTGACATATTCAATATCATGATGGGGAAATCTCTGGACTTCGAGACTTCAGCGATTCCCTCTGTAATTTGCAACAATGGGTCATCAATAATGCTTTCTTCTGCTAGGGGCTGTACTTGAATTGATTGCCCTGGTGTTATGTACTCAGAATTTTTTACTCTGCCTTTTGCTATGACCAGGGAGTTTGGAGCCACCGTTATGGGAGCTGTAATCCTTACTAAAGACGCTATGTGGATATCGTCCTGGAGATCTATGTACGTATTGTTGACTTTGATTTTGTGGAGGTCATAGTATATTCGAACTTTGTGTTTGTTAAAAAAATCTCTCCCTAGGATAAGATTTCTAGACATTCCTTTAGTAATGACAAATGGGTGTTCAAAATTTGTTTCGCCTAAGGAAAATTTTAGCCATGCTGTCCCAACTGAATTTAGTCTTTGTCCCGTGACTGAAGCTAGGTGTGTTTTGGACGGTTGAAATCGTACTAAGTGTTGGATCCTCTTGAACAGCTGGAACCTAATAAGGCTGATGGATGCTCCTGTATCTACCAGTGCCCTATATTGTTGGCCCTTATAGACATGATGCAGGAACTGGGGTCCGGATGTATTTTAGTTCCATCATGCAACATTTCTTCATATTGTATTTTACTGGATGGGCCCACTTGACAATTTCTGTTCTGTGTTGTTTCTTTTGTTTTGGACCAGTTTCTGTGATTGTTGCCCTCACTAACGGTCCTGTTTAGTGAGTGGCGCGGCCGTTTCCCTGACGCATGAGGGGTTGAGGTGCGCCTCTGGTATACTGATTTCTGGTGTAATCACGTGGGGGTGGTGCGGGTTGTTGTGGTTGGTAACCTCCTCTTCTGAATGGTGCATGATTGTAATTTGCTCTACAGGACTTGTAACCATGTCCGAGCCTACCGCATGTAAAGCATCCGTTTGTATTGACATTATTGACGTCGTTTTGCCTCTGTGTGGGGGGTCTATAATTGCGGGGCCTATCATCTCGTTGTCGTGGGCGAGTCCATTGCCTCCTGGTATGGTCAACTTCCATAGGCTCATGCTCATCATATCCCTATATTCTGGTCGGGGTTCCCTACCTGCTCTTTGTTGGAACCTTCGGTGAAGATTTTCCTCCTGTATTGCTGCTTGGATTGTTTCAGCAATAGTCTTGGTGTCTTTTCTAATAAGATGCCTTCTGATATTTTCCGCTCTAAGGCCATCGGCAAATATCCCCACTAACTGTATTTCTACATCAGGTGTGGTAGGGATTTCTCCGCAAAATGCCTCTTCTGCCATATTGAGGAATCGATCTCCAAAAAGTTGTACCGATTCATCTCTTTCCTGTTTCATGCTTCTAAGGACTGACCAAGCATGCATTTTGTCTATGATTTCCCCATATCTCTGGGTGAGCTCTTTTTTTAGGGACTCGTAGGTTTCTGTGGGGTACTGCTGGGACCTCCTTCTTAAAAAATCAGTCACGTACGAATCAGAACCTAACAGAGCGATTTTCTTTTTCTCTTCATCCGTTGTTGCCTCTGCTAGTGCCGCAAATTTTTCCATGTCGGACAACCATCTTCTGAATTTTTTCTTGTTTCCATCGAACGGCTGAACAATGGATCTAACCTGTGTGAATTTCGCGTAGTTGTCATTTTTCTGTAGGGTTTCAGTAATTTGCCGTAGCGCTATTATTGTTGGTCCTTCCATATTTTGTCTGTCCTGGGGCTGCAGTGGTTGTGTATTTACGGGTTGGTTCTGTGGTTGTTGTTGTTGTTGTTCCACACCCAGCTGTTGAAAATTTTGTAGTAAATCGTCCATGGTCTATGATCGCTAGTTATTCGCTTTATCAAAGAGAAGTGGTCACGGGCACCATATTACCTTCATGTAACCGGGGCAGGTGTTCCTTAGGACTGGAACGGCACCATATTACCTCATGTGGCAGTGCCGGTATATGCAGTATTTTCAGTTTACTTTACAGAGAGCAGATGTTTAACTGGCCTAATCACCAGAGATTTAGATTTCTCTCTTAAATTTGTGTTACCAGGTTCGATTTTCTTCTCTTAGGTGTTGATGTAGCGAATTTAATTGAAATGGATAGATTTCTTATCTAGATCTCAAAACTGTAGTAATTCACCTTTTCAACAGCGTTCGATTTCATGCAAAACTTTTAATATCTTTCAGCATGAAACTTAAAATTTCAACAAAGTCTGGAATTCAGAACATTTTTACAATAATAAGTATAATAAAATTCTATCATCTCATCAGATGCTTTCATCGATGCAAAAATCCCTTTTTGCATCCTTGTCTCGTAGGCCTACTCAATTGTCAAATATGGCGAACCTTCTCATTCCACCGTGTTCCTTCTTTTAAGTTACAGTCTTATTTTAGGTTCGACGACATTTACCCATCTCCTCAGATTTGTCCTTGATTTCTTTATCGTCATAAGCATTCCTTGAGTTAAATGCTTTCCAACACAAGAATATTTTCTACTCTACATGGTTTGAGGTGTAAGACATTTTTTTTGCAAATTGACTCAAATCCTCGAACCTAGTTCTGCTGCGACTAGGGTTGGGAGCTCTATTCAAAATACATATTTAACGATTGTCACTACTTACGCCAGTAAGAAAATATATATATATAACCACTCAATGTCCTGAAATACACATTTTATAAGAAATGTTGAAGTTTGATTTTCTCAAACTAAGAAATATGTAGAGCTGGACCAGATACGACCTCTTGAGTTGCGCTCTTTCATTCTACTGCCAAAATGGCGTCGTTGTTCCACTTTCCCCGGGGTAAATCTGAGCTATCCGATTGGTCAGGGGAAATCACCCAATTATTAGAAATGGCGTGTAGAAGCGACTCTACCCTAAATATGTGACACTATTTATTATTTTCTGTTTCTCATAAAATATAAAATTATGGGGTGGTCTGTGCTTCCTCTGTCTTGTAAGAATATAGTCTGTTTCCAAAGGAACAACTAAGACAAAGTTTTTAATTTAAAGTGTTGCAGACTTATTATTATGGATCAAAATGATAGATGGCTAAAAGGAAGAGACGATCGCGCCATTCACAGCGAGCAAACACTTTGATTATGGAAAGAAGCCATATACTTGAACTGGATACAGGAAGGTGCGGAGATGAAGATTAAATCAACAGACAATCAAGATACTCTTCTGTCCAGTTTCATTCGGGAAACGGATTTAACTCATCATTTTTCTTAAAAATGTAAGTTTTTGAATTGTTTCTTCAAGACAAAATTTTAATTTAAAGTAATGCAGACTTATTATAATGGATCAAAATGATAAGATGGCTAAAAGGAAGAGACGATCGCGTCATCCACAGCGAGCAAGCGAGACTATAGAAGAAGCAGCAATGTAATACGTGTAACAGAAACAACATACTATAATTAACAAGCTGTCAATTTTGGCGGGTTGTTGCTAGTTAACAATACAATTGTTTTTGTGTTCAGAGTTTCCAAGTGTTTATACTTACTTAGTCGTTCCTCTTCTGCCGCGAGGTGTAGATGTTTGGGAGAGAGTGCGCCATACTATCCTGCTGGCTGTCTTCCTCCTGACCTGGTTCCTTTCTTGTCCTCGGTCCTTCAGAGATTGTCTCCTGTTGTCCTTCTAGGGGACTCTGTGTCGTCATGGTGGTCTTCTTCGTTCACCCTCAGATGTCAACTTGAATAAGTTCAAAGAAAGCACTGGTCAACCTAAGGCTGTCGATATCTCCGTAGATTTTCTCCAGGAATGGTACTGGCGATGGCCATATGCGTTTTCTCTCTTCCTCATATGTCCAGGACGGGATCCCTGGCTCTTAGCCTCTGATACTTATCGTGGTAGCCGATGTTCTCCCATTCTGCAGACATGGCCAAACCATGTTAGTTGGGACTGTTCTACTTGGGTCTGCAAGGGTTGGGTTTTTAGGATCTTTTCTCTCTTGCGTTTCGTGTAATCATGTTGTAAGGCAAGCATGTGATTGTCAGAGTTTCCAAGTGTTAATGCTTTTGTAAATTTGTTTCCTGGTTTTTTTTTTGTTTCGAATTAGTATTATTATATATTATTCCTTGTTTTTTTTTAAAGTTTTTTTTAACTGTATCCTTTGGTTGATGTTTTTCTTGTTATTCTTGTTAATGATGGTTGAAATTTTTTACGATTTGTTACTCAGTGTAATAAATATTTATTTGTTCCTCTGGTTTTTCTTCCTGAATATTTTTGCTGGTATGTTTTTAATACTTCGCTATATTTATTATTAACTACTTGTGGCGCGCTTTCCAATCGCTGGACACACTAGGGTGCAGTCTATTTTACGGGTTGTAGGGCCTACCCCTTTTTTATCTATTTATTTGTTATTTCTTTTTCTCATGTGTCCTTCTTAGCTCTCACTTTCTTTCCTTTCCCTGACGAAGGCCTTTTGGCCGCAACGTTGGCTATTTTCCATATCTTTTGTTACAGTAAGACGAATCACCTTATTTCGATTTTTTTTTTTTAATTATCACGTACTATATTATTAACTACTGACTTTCATTTCCTAGAGCTTGAATAGAATAGACGGATTGACAAAGTCACAAATGTGGAACTGATGACATGAACCAGACAAGTGCCAGTGTGACAAGAGATGAGAAGAAGATGCTGGCGATGGATAAGACACACATTGAGGAAACCTGTTGATAGCATTACAAGGTAGTCCTCGTTCTGGATTATCCAGGGTAAGAGAGGCAGAGGGAGACGAAAGAACAAATGGAGACAAGAACTGGAGACAAGAACTGGAAACATGAACTGGAGACAAGAACTGGAGACAAGAACTGGAAACAAGAACTGGAGACAAGAACTGGAAACAAGAACTGGAGACAAGAACTGGAGACAAGAACTGGAGACAAGAACTGGAGACAAGAACTGGAGACAAGAACTGGAGACAGAAATGAAATGAGTGAGGAAGATGCGGAAAGAACTAGAGCTGATGGCACGTGACAGGAAGACTTGACATGAGTTTGTTGACCTATACTCGAGCTGAGGTGTGATGATGATGATTTTTATTAATCCTTTTGTAATTTTACATGGTTCGTGGAGAGGGCCTTTGGATATCTCTCAGCCAGTGTACATGGGACAGGCCCCATCAGGGTTAGAAGATTTTACGGCAGCTCATATCCTATATATTGGAGGTGATGTCTCCGTTTACATCATCATCAGCTGCCTTCTCCACAACGAAGGTCTGAGACACTGGATCTCCAACGTCTTCTGTCTCTTGTCTTGATGGTGCACTCTTTCTTGTCCATCTCTTGATTTTATCTTCCCACTTATAGCGCTTTCTTTCTCGTGCACGTTTTCCTTCAACTGTATCTTCCATTATGATCATCAGCAAGGTGTTTTGTCTTTTGTCTTTTGGTAAGGCCAGAATAGATTAGCTGTCCAATTTTGATCTCCTTAATTAATAATCTTTTCATTCCAATGTTTTCTATGACCTCTTTAATTGTTTTCTCCCATTTCCTTCTGATGTACCCCATTCTTCTATATTGGAAAGAGTTAGCTATTCTCTAGTAACTTTCAATGTCTGTATTGACAGTCAAATATTATCTTGACAGCCTAAATTCTTTCCTGTAATTTTTTATTCATTGTACGTGTCTCGTCAGCGTCTCTGATAACTCAAACATTCAAATAAGTGTTCCTCAGCGTTTGTTCAAGCATCCAATGTCTAGTCTGTCTCCCAAAATCCTTTGATTACCCGGATTTGTTTTCTCTTGCGTTAGGTATTACGTATGTTGTAAATAGAAGGTGACGGCCACAGTAAATGTGTCAAATGTGCGGGTGATAATTTAGGAACACGTAACGAAACTGGCTTATTGTGGTGTCCAGCCGGCCGAAAATCTGGCGCGGAGTCGTTTATCACCAGCACAGACTAGATTGAAAGCGGGTCAAGTGACTGTAGCTCCTGTCCTTTTCAGATACACCGGATTCGAGGTGCTTGAAATCCCCCTTTACTGGTGATACCCTACCCCCAGCGTTGCCACTACTAGGTGGATTCACCTTGTTTGGTCCCGTCTACTCTAGATATCATTTTACCTCATTACTTGAAGAACTTAACCTAGATCAACTTCCGGCTTTTCATTCAAAGTAGCCCAAATATCGCTCAAAGTCTCTCAAAAATCGCCTAAAGTAGCCCATATCGCCCAAAATAAAGAACACAGGTATATCTAGATGATTTTTATAAAGGTATGGTCTAGAATTCTTTTCAAACATTGCATACCCCATTTACACTGGTTGAGGATACTTGTCCCTCTCCGCATAAGCGTAATAACCGTGACAATATTAATTTTTTTTTTTTTTTTTTTTTTTTTAACCAGCGGCACTTAGGCTTTCAGCCCTTCGGCCCAATGACATGTCATTGCGAGGCTGGGGAACCTGAGGACTTTCCTTCCAACCCGGTCAGGAGCTTCGCTCCTTCCCATCCACAGAGGGTTTATCACAGGAGCCGTTCAGGCTATTCAGTCAAATTTCCGGCCGTAAACATTTCTTCAAACGCCGACGCCCGGGTTTGAACCATGAACACCTGGTCGCCAGTACAACGCCGAAGCCATTACACCAGCGCGGCTCCCTGACAATATTAATAGTTGTATTAATAATAATAGTAATACTATTTACGAAAAAAAAATGAATATCAACGCTCTAATAGTTAATAAACAAACACACAATTATAAATTTAAAAAAAAGAAACCACACTATTATAAATTTAAAAAAAAAAGAAACCACACATTAATAAACACTGCTAACTACTTATAATATAAGGAGAAACAATAAAGTAATACAAACAACATGACACGTGACAACTGCCTGTAACAAAAGTAAGAAAACAACAAATTCTAATATAACTTATTACCGCCAACAGCGATCATTTCCAAATGGCAATAAGTACCTATTTGAATATAAGACAAAACTGGAAATAAAATGACACTAAATACAGGAACTTGATTATGCCAAGAAGGGCCTCAAGGATTTTTGGTTTTTTCGGCCCCACTTCACCTAATAGGCAATAATTTTAATATTTTGTTTTCAAACCCCTTACCATGGTGATGGCTTGGCCATAGATACGGGGGGGGGGGGGGTTTCAACCCCCCCCCCCCCCCTACCTAATGGGAAAATTATACTGTACCGGTACCAAAATAGTGCATTAAAAACAATTTTTTTTATTAAACCCCCCCCCACCCGCCTTAATAAAGTCCTATCTACGGCCCTGGGTGATGGTATATACTAGTATTATTAATAGACTGGTATGTTAGTTTGTTACCATTGCTAACTCTTTTATTAGTAATTATTTGTTATTAATGTTTATTAGTATAATTTTTATTAGTAGTAAGTTAAACAACAACCAACACATTTTTTTTTAAATCTCTGCATTTTAAATTTTTTTTTTACCTTGTGCATGGGTGCACAAGATCTACGGGCTCTTAGGCTTCAGCCTACTCAGCATACTCATCCCACTTAGCCTACTCATCCTACTTAGCCTACTTAGTCTACTCAGCCTACTCAGCCTATTAAACCAACTTAGCTTACTCATCCTACTTAGCCTACTTAGTCTACTCAGCCTACTCAGCCTACTCATCCTACTTAGCCTACTCATCCTACTTAGCCTACTTAGTCTACTCAGCCTACTCATCCTACTTAGCCTACTCATCCTACTTAGCCTACTCATCCTACTTAGTCTACTCAGCCTACTCATCCTACTTAGCCTACTCATACTACTTAGCCAACTTAGTCTACTCAGCCTACTCATCCTACTTAGCCTACTCATCCTACTTAGCCTACTTAGTCTACTCAGCCTACTCAGCTTACTTAGCCTACTCATCCTACTTAGCCTACTTAGTCTACTCAGCCTACTCAGCCTACTCTGCCTACTCATCCTACTTAGCTTACCATCCAACTTAGCTTACTCATCCTACTTAGCCTACTTAGTCTACTCAGCCTACTCAGCCTACTCAGCCTACTTAGCCTACTCAGCTTACTCAGCCTACTTAGCCTAATGAATAATCTTGGCCCTGGGTAAATACCTCTAATTACAAACGACAATTAGTTTGAACAGGGTAGAACAAGATGGCGGATTAGCGGAGGCAAAAGATGATCTGATAAGCCCGCTCTCATCCCATTTTCTTTTAAAACTAACTGTTCTCTTTTCTTTGTTCTGGTGTTTTTTTGGTGTCTTTAGACTTTTTACTTTACCCTGTTGGTGTCTTTAGACTTTTTACTTTACCATGTTGGTGTCTTTAGACTTTTGAATTTACCCTGTTGGTGTTTTGGACTTTTCCCTTTACCCTGTTGGTGTCTTTAGACTTTTGACTTTACCCTGTTGGTGTCTTTAGACGTTTGAATTTACCCTGTTGGTGTCTTTAGACTTTTGACTTGACACTTTTGGTGTCTTTAGACTTTTGACTTTATCCTGTTGGTGTCTTTGGAATTTTGACTTTACCCTGTTGGTGTCTTTAGACTTTTGACTTTACCCTGTTGGTGTCTTTAGACTTTTGACTTGACCCTGTTGGTGTCTTTAGACTTTTGACATGACCCTGTTGGTGTCTTTTGACATTTGACTTTACCCTGTTCGTGTCTTTAGACTTTTGACTTGACCCTTTTGGTGTCTTTAGACTTTTCACTTTACCCTGTTGGTGTCTTTAGCGTTTTGACTTGACCCTGTTGGTGTCTTTAGACTTTTGATTTTACCCTTTTGGTGTCTTTAGACTTTTGACTTTACCCTGTTGGTGTCTTGAGAGTTTTGACTTGACCCTGTTGGTGTCCTTAGACTTTTGACTTGACCCTGTTGGTGTCTTTAGACTTTTAACTTTACTCTGTTGGTGTATTTTGACTTTTGACTTTACCCTGTTGGTGTCTTTAGACTTTTTACTTGACCCTGTTGGTGTCTTTAGACTTTACCCTGTTGGTGTCTTTAGCGTTTTGACTTGACCCTGTTGGTGTCTTTAGACTTTTGACTTTATCCTGTTGGTGTCTTTAGACTTTTAACGTTACACTGTTGCTGTATTTAGACTTTTTAATTTACGCTTTTGGTGTCTTTAGACTTTTTACTTTACCTTGACCTTGACCTTACCTGTTGATTGTTTCGGTAACTATATATCTACTCTTTTACCTTGTTTTCCCCCAACTCTTGTCGTGAAGCGGCGTGGGGAGCTGAAATTTCCGTACTTGAGCCACGTATGTAGCACTGGCTGCTGTCAGCCCGTCTTGTTAAAAGATTCCTGTCATGTTGTCAATCTATCTTGAGCCACGTATGTCACACTGACTGCTGTCAGCCCATCTTGTTGTAAGATTCCTGTCATGTTGTCAATCTATCTCGAGCCACGTATGTCACATTGGCTGCTGTCAGCCCCTCTTGTAGTAAGATTCATGTCATGTTGTCAATCTATCTTGAGCCACGTATGTCACACTGGCTGCTGTCAGCCCGTCTTGATGTAAGATTCCTGTCATGTTGTCAATCTATCTTGAGCCACGTATGTCACACTGGCTGCTGTCAGCCCGTCTTGATGTAAGATTCCTGTCATATTGTCAATCTATCTTGAGCCACGTATGTCACACTGGCTGCTGTCAGCCCGTCTTGATGTAAGATTCCTGTCCTGTTGTCAATCTATCTTGAGCCAAGTATGTCGCACTGGCTGCTGTCAGCCCGTCTTGATGTAAGATTCCTGTCATGTTGTCAATCTATCTTGAGCCACGTATGTCGCACTGGCTGCTGTCAGCCCGTCTTGATGTAAGATTCCTGTCATGTTGTCAATCTATCTTGAGCCACGTATGTCGCACTGGCTGCTGTCAGCCCGTCTTGTTGTAAGACTCCTGTCATGTTGTCAATCTATCTGCCGATTGGTCTTCCCCTGGCCATAAAATCAGATATTCTATTGTAGGTTTCGTAAGGGTAATTTATCGGCCTCCATTCTTGACAAACCACTTTATCTTCTGTCTCTCTATATACAGTACTTGAAGCAGGAGGTAGCTCCTACAGTTTTTTATACAGTACTGATGTCCTGATGTCCACATTTAACATTCTGCCTCTCTACATACAGTACTTGAAGCAGGAGGTAGCTCCTACAGTCCTTCTGATGTCCACATTTATCATTCTGTCTCTCTATATACAGTACTTGAAGCAGGAGGTAGCTGCTACAGTTTTTCTGATGTCCACATTTATCATTCTGTCTCTCTATATACAGTACTTGAAGCAGGAGGTAGCTGCTACAGTTTTTCTGATGTCCACATTTATCATTCTGTCTCTCTATATACAGTACTTGAAGCAGGAGGTAGCTGCTACAGTTTTTCTGATGTCCACATTTATCATTCTGTCTCTCTATATACAGTACTTGAAGCAGGAGGTAGCTCCTACAGTTTTTTCTGATGTCCTCATTTATCATTCTCTCTCTCTATATACAGTACTTGAAGCAGGAGGTAGATGCTACAGTTTTTCTCACTTTTGGTAAACGTGAGCTGCCCACTTGAACTGATGTCAGTAACGTATTTATTATTATTGTTATTATTTTTTTTTGAGTGAGATGTCCTAACTGCTTGTCTTATTCTAAATCATATTAATAGCACGGATACTGCTAGCGTAGGTCTCTCGGTTACATAAGCCCCAACTTTTCATCCACTCTGAAACTTTGTCTATTTGTTTTTCACGTTTTTGGTAAACATAGTCCAAGTTTTTTCCAGATCGTAAAATGGCACAGTCATCTGCAAATTGTGATACTGCATTCTTAATGTCGTTAAATTCCTCTGCTAAATCATTCACAGCTATAGTGAAAATTAAAGGTGAAATCACTGATCCCTGAGGAATCCCATTCTGTTGTTCATATATTTCTGACTTATCATTGTTCACCTGTACAGCAAAATACCTGTCATGTAAAACGTTTTCTAGATACCTATAGGTTTTACCAGTAATGCAAATCTTTTTCATTTGAATAAAATTGTTGTTGTTGTTTTGAAGAAGTAATGGGTGGAGAGCGGGCACTTAACAGCTGACCGTTATTGCCTCTTCTCGTTCCATCTTGGTCTACGTTGTTCAACCTGAAAATTGGTTATAATTGGGGTATTTAGTGTCATTTTATTTACTAATTTTGTATTCAATTTAAATAACTAATGTCTTTTGCAGTTGCTGATTTTAATTTATATTAGTATTTGTCCATTTCATTTTCTCTTTTGTATTGTTTATAGATAACTATTGCCCTTTACATTTGGTTTTAATTTGTATTAGTATTTGTTCTTTTTTAGTTGTTTCTTTAATATATATTTCGTTGCCTTTCCTTGTCCTATGAGTAGGTCCCAAGTTATTTTCTATTTTCTGTTGTTTTATTTTTTTTTTTGGTTGTTTTAATGATTTGTTAGCTCTTGGTGCTTAATTTCTATTTGGTTGAATGTCTTTTTAGAAGTACTAACCTTATATGTTTTCCATTGATTTATGTATATATTTTTTAAGTATTGATTGGGCATCTCCTGGGGCATCTATACTTAAAAATCTTATCACCTGTCATGTCTATATTGTGATTTCTATAGTAAGTTTTTAATTCAAGCCTTTGGTGTTCGTACCAGAAAGTATTCAGTGGGGTACTGGAAGATGAGACAGGTATGTATTTCAGAGCTGGCATTTGCTGATGATGTTGCCCTGATTGCTAAATTAGAGGCACATCTCTAATCCAACCTGCAAGTCTAGAAGGAAGAGCTGGAGAAGAGACGGATAGTCATAAGCAGCTCTAAAACAAAATCCATGGTGATATCACGAGAAGAAAGAAGACATCAGATTAAGCTAGGAGAACAGGTCCTGGAGCAGGTCGACCGCTTTAAATATCTCAGAGCTATTATAGACCGACAGGGAGGCATCAAAGAAGAGTTGGCTACTCGAAAAGCAGCAGCTGGGAGACTTTTTCAGGCCATAAATCGAGGATTCCTCAGCAAGAGAGAGGTTGGTAAGAAAACGAAGATGGCTGTATACCGCTCCACCTATGGCCCAGTCTTGATATATGGATGCGAGTCATGGGCAACGACTACAATCCATAAAAGCCAGATCCAAACCTCAGAAATGAGGTATCTGAGGAAGATGGTTGTAGTAACAAGAAGAGACATGGTACGCAACCAGACGATACGTCAAGGCCTAAAATGCCACCCCCTGCAGACCCAAGTAGAACAGTCCTAACTGAGATGGTTTGGCCGTGTCTGCAGAATGGGAGAAGATTGACTACCACGACAAGCATAGGAAACAACGAGCCAGGAATCCAGACCCCTAGGACGACCCAGAGTCCGCTGGGAGGACAACATCAGACAATCTTTGAAGGACCGAGGGCTAGAATGGAACCAGGTCAGGAAAAAAACAGCCGATAGGATAGTCTGGCACTCTCTCTTCCAAAACTCTACACCTCACGGTAGAAGGGATCGACTAAGTAAGTCAGTCTCAGAGCCATACAATAGGACTGACTTCACATTTGAGTTGAAGATTCTTTTTTCGTGTTGGACTTGATTGCTCTTGTTCTCCATATGTTTCCCAATGCAATGAAAGCTCCTCTTGCTTTTTGTATTCTTATTTTGATATCAATGTCTGTCCCTCCAACTTTGTCTATATTACTTCCAAGATGTGTGTACGATTCTACATCTTTTAGTGGTGTTTCTTTAAGTTCAACTTTGTTATCATTTCTTGCATTTATTCTCATAATCTTTGTTTTTTCCCTGTATATTTGCAGGCCCACTTGTTGTGCCTTCTCATCGAGAATTTTCATTTTCTCTTGCATCTTATTATGGTTATGGGACAGAAGAGCCAAGTCATCTGCAAAATCGAGATCGTCAAGCTGTTTAATCAGATTCCACTGGATTCCATTTCTGTTTTCTCACTTACTTTTTCCAGGATGACCAGGAGTTTGTCGTCCGGGAGAGATCTAAGCGTGACTTCTGTTCGAGCTATTTTTGTACTTTTAACTTTTTGGGGGTTTCCTTTCGGTTGGAGTCCTCTTTGTTTTCTCCTCTGATTTCCTGACTTCTTTTGGTTGTGTTTTTCTAGTTGTCCTGATTGTCATCTTCCCTGTGTCCTATCATTTTGTTAGCTGTCCTTGTTCCTGAGTTTTCGCCTTTATTGTTTATTCCTATTGCTGTTTCTACTTCTGAGCCTCCTTCTAGTTTTTCCCTTATTGTCTCTATCCTGTCCTTTATTTCTGTGTCTCTGACTTCAGGGTTCGTGGTCCTGTTTTTTTCAGTCAGTTTTTGTGTTTTGTCCTTTTCATGTGTCTTGGCCTACGCTTTTAATTCCGCGGACTTTGCCCTGGTTATCGGTGGCATTGTCCCTGTCTTTTAATTTGCAACTACTCTTTTTATTATGTGCTTGGTTTTGAATGAACTTTAATGCTTATTCTTAGTCTCGCTGCTTTAATCTTAAGTTGTGTATATCCTTGCTTTCTCCTTTTTTTAAAATTTATTTTATAATATTATTATTTAAGAAACACTTTTAAATCTGTCTAGTAGACCTTGTTGAACAATTAAATCTAGTTCGAATTTTGCCAGGTAACTTTAATACATTTGTTTTACTTAAATTATATTTTGATGGTTGATTATTATTATTAGTAATCTATGGTTTTTGGTTTATTTTATTTTTTTTCTCACTACAATTCATAGATTAGACAAATATTTATAGCAATAGTTAAATAGTTCCCTAATACTTAATATTAACTGTAATAATCAAATACTTACATCAAAATATAAAGGAAATCATCACTTAAATTATGTCTATCAAGATGGCTGCCAGATGTCACACAAGCATGTGCCACGTGGCGCTTGGATCTATTTAACTTCTATTATATTTTATTTTATTTATTTTTTGCCGTAAAATTCCTGAGTTATATTAATATTCCAAGCGATACTTAACTAGTCACCAATTACTTGATATTAACTGTAATAAGCTAATACTTAAATCAAACTAAAAAGGAATCGCCACTTATATTTATTATGTCTATCAAGCTTATTTAATTTAATAGAATTCCTAAGTTATAATAATACTTCTAGCTACCAATTACCTAGTTACCTAAAACTAACTGCAATAAGATAATGCTAAAGATAGATAAAAAAATGTAACAACTTATCTGACAACGTGAGTAGTTTGATGAATTTCTCTGCTGTGTCTCGTCCTGAAAAGGACGTATCAGCCTTGTATATTTTGAGTTTAGCAAAAATACGACTGTCCGCTTCAGAAGTCGGAAGTCGGTAGATTTGAATAAAAACGCACTAATTTATATATATATATATATATATATATATATATATATATATATATATATATATATATATATATATATATATATATATATATATATATATATATATGGGCAGACGCAGGCAGATGCGAATGCGCGTGGGAACCCTCTGATTGGCTCGCTGCATTTTAGTCTTTTTCGATTGCAGGGACACCTCCGATTAGCCAGTTGCGTTTTAGTACTTTTCGTTATTCAGAGTTCCGAACCAACAGTGTTTTATGCATAATTTATTTTGTCTGCCGCCATCTTGCGTAAATCCGTGACTACGCGTAATTGATTCTGTCTCAGGGTCTGCCGGCAATTTTGCGTGAATCCTAGAGCTCGGATTGGCTATGCATATTTGTATACCGATTGCGACCTAACAATAGTGTATTTAACTAAGCAGCGAGTTTACAAACAACTTTACGACAGTGGACACGTGCCAAATTATGTGTCGTAGTGAAGTCGTTACATTAATGGTAATGCCCTTGCGGTGAGGGGTTAACCAGCTAGCACCGTGCCCCCACCATAACTAAATAGTGATATATATATATATATATATATATATATATAATATATATATATATATATATATATATATATATATATATATATATATATATATATATGTTGCTGTCGTTTTTTGACGGTTTCATAAGACGTAAATCTATTTAATACTTTTGATGATCTAAGGTAGAGAACTGTTGACAGTTGTTATTAGTGTATTTCTCGGATTCTGTCCAAGGTAAAATGAACTTAATTATTACGCCCAGATTGCAGAACATATTGTGTCAAGCTGTGAGTAGCGCTCACAGTTTTTGAGATGCAGAATCCATTTTGTGTGTTCGCTATAACCACCTAAGACGATTCGTCTAGCTATATTACAGAAGCCCAGTGTAGAGAGAGTAATATGTAAACCGCCTGTTGGTGGTATGTTTCGGCATGGATGACCATACCTGCCTATGCAGAATACACTGTTGTTTGAATTATTATAGAGGCCCGATATCTCGGCCGATATCTTTGAGCAGAAGAAGAAGTGTCTGGCGTGTGAAGCCAGATGAAGTCTTGACTTTTATTATACAAGTTCTTAGACTTTGATATTGATCAACTGGATCCGCCTTTATCGTGCGGCGTATTTGTTGAAAGACTACCTGACGAGTTTGGTCAGGGGCCCTAAGCTACAGTAAGAAAGAATGTATATTGTCAAGCCAGCTTTACTAGCATCTTACATATGAGCTATGCAAGATTATGATGCTCGATGATTATTATTATTTATCACACATGAAATGTCCATGACCCTTTGTGCTATTGACTGTGTCGTCTGTCAGCGTACTGTTGCAGTAATAAATGTTGGAAAAGTCATCTGTATTATTTACATCTATGACTTCTACTTGTGGTGGTGGTGTGAGTTTGGCATACATGAATAAGAGCCTATACGACTTCGTTTCCACGATCTGCTGCCTCCTATGCATACACCTTTACTCTCTACTGCATCTCACTACGAGTACTACACTCCTAAGAAACTACATGTATGCTATTATGTATGAGTGTCTGTATTACACCCTGGCAGTGCCTCACGCTGTTGACCTAGATACACGCAACACTGAACTGTCCATGTGATCCACGACACGCCCACTCAGCGACACTTCAACACGGTACAAATACCAGATTTCACACGAGCAAACAAACTTTAACATCTTATACTTAAACCGCTCGTTAACATCATAGCAATCTGGACAAAATCAACCGGTAACATCTGGCTGTAATATCTAGGGAATAAAAAGCTTCTGTTACATCTGGTGGACCAGATTCGTGGGTCAAGATAACATTGAGGAGTGACAGCTATGCAGCGAACAGTACTAAGCTGGTCAACGCCTTATACTGCTTCATGGACCACAGCTGCTTATGATGTCGATTTACGCTGTGCTACAAAAGTAAACACCCCTTCAACACTTTGACAGTCGTCAATGGACATACATGTTTACATTCAAGTCAAGTTATCTACGTTCAAGCTCAGGTTGTAAACATTACAATCTATTGTTTACATGCTAAGTCTACACATATCGACGTTGGATCTTCCGATCTCAACTGATGTCGAGAATGATTTAATGTAGCTACACTTTGGAGACTTCTACCTGTTGGCAAGTTACGGTGACCTTCAACGGTGGATCGTCTGCCATTATTGTTTACAGTTGTACCGCATTGTACTGCATCTTTGCGGGTGTTTGAGGATTGTGCTTGAGATAAGTGGCCCGTTTATGTGTTAAACTGTGCCTTTATTTATGTTCAACTGAGCCTTCCTCTATACACATTTTTTATACTGTCTTTTTACATACTACATGCATTCTGTGTTTACATGTTCTTTGTTTACATGTTGTGTTAGTGTGTATATTTAGCGGGTTGGTTGGGAAGGTGACTCCTTTAGAATATACCACGTTACAGAGGTTCTACTGAGAGTGTTTTCTTTAGGGACTGTGCATATTTCCCACAGCGGAAATTGCGAGCGACGTGTGTTGTTACTTTTCATTTTTTTTCCTTAGCTGTGACGAGATGTGTTAGTGTCGTTTTCGTTATTTTTTTCCATTCTTTGATTTTTGATTTGTTTTGTTTGTAATTGTCATCTCTCTTTCTTCCTTTCATTTATTTATATACATCTTTTTGTTTATAACAGTGTTGTCAGTTGTGTTGTTTAATTTTCGCAGTTATCATTGCACTTCTTTGCAACATTAGATTCAGTAAAGCTGTATTTTTGATTTGACTTCTGCGAACGTTTTCGGTTGTTCTAAATTCTTGTCTTTGTATTGTTATCGTATATATGTTTATCATACACAGTCTATATATATATATATACTTGGTCATGAACTACTATTATTATTAATATGATGCACTTTTCAGATAGATGTTATTTATGACGATATTATTATAGAGAAACAAGGTGATTATACAAGTTTTTGATTAAAAGACTTGTCTCCCACTGAAGTTGGGACATAAAGTGTATTATTATTTCAGGTGTTAATAGCACATTAATAGACAGAATGTCTACGTTGGATTTCTTCATCGAGCAAGGGAAAGCCCTTGGCAAAACTGATGAGAAATTGGAAGAGTTCGCACTTACTCAATATGCCAAGGCACAGAAGGCTAAAGAGAAAAGGATGCAAATGCAGTTAGACAGAGAAGCTGCTGCTGAAGCTGAAAATAAAAGATTGGACAGAGAAGCTGCTGCTGAAGAGAGGAAATTTCAAGCTGCTGCTGAAGAGAGGAAAATAGAACATGAGGAAAAACTCTTAGCTTTGGAGTTGGAGAAATTAAAGGTCATGAATATGAGTGCTCCTCAAGCAACTTCGGGTAAGATAAAGGAGAGTACTTATAAAGTCAAATTGCCCCTTTCGACATTCTAAAGAACGACATAACCTTCTACCTTGATATATTTAAATTAACATGCGTAACGCATAAGGTAGATAAGGAACAATATGTCGGACAACTGATGGAGTTACTTTCAGGTGAACCATTAAGTACTGTAATGGCAGTAGAGGAACATGACAGAGCTAATTATGATGTTGTCAGGGCAACATTACTTAAAAGATATCAATTAAAAGAAGAAGATTATCGTCTTCGTTTTAAGACAATGCTACCAGAAGCTGGAGTATTCTCTGACTTTATTACGAAGATACGTTTTACATTCACACGTTGGATTGAGCTGTCTAAAACAGAAAAAACATACAAAGACCTTATGGACTTATTACTTCGATATAAAGTTATGTCATCTGTCAATGAGTCTTTCCTTGCTTTTCTTCATGAGCGTAAACCAAAGAACATAAAAGACATGGAAGAATATTGTTGCCAGTACGTCACTGCTCGTTCCCATGCTACTGTTAGCAATTCTAAGGTGAAGGAAGAGTTGCCAGTTGCTTCTGCAGCACCATATGGCCCTAACTTTATGCATAAATTCCAAGGTGCTCAACACAACTTTAATAAGAAGAGCAATCGTAATTATGATCAGAATCATGGTAACCCATCATATAATGGGTCTTCTACAAAGAACTGGAGGCGATCTGATAGTCCTCGTTATTTCGGGTCCAATAATTATGGAAACTTTCGGAGAGGTAGTCACAATAGCCACTATCAAGGCTATTCTTCGCGGGGACATCGAAACCAAACAGGTAGACACTATACTCAGGGGAAAATGACAATAGTGATTGTGGGAACTGGGATTCGAACCAGAACGGTGGTCACAGTAGATCCACTATGACAATTTCAGAGGGAATAATAATCGTGGTAGATCTCAACACAAGAAAAAGAGATCATATCATCAGGGAAACTCTGTACAACAAGAGACTCATGGGGCCAGTAATCAAGTGAATGATAATAAAAACTCTAATGCTGTCACCTGTTCTGCTTTGGATTTTGGGAGAGCTTTTCAATGCCCCCAATGCACAACCTTATTTGAACCGACCACAGTAACTACTTTAAGTGGTGATCACCCTCTTCCCGCTCTTCCTGCTGCAGTTGCGCATGACGGGAGAGGATCGCTTATCTTGCATAAAGGTCTTGTTGATAGTAAGCCAGTCTCAATGCTTTTTTTTATTCTGGGGGGTGCACTTTACTATTGGGGTTAAGCAATCTCTTATAGATCTTCGCTGTAGCCACAGGAAAGGTGGGTTAAAGTGTAACATTGGTGGCACAGTATGAAAATTACTCAACTGTATTATTCACAGTGCTCACTCTTCCTTCTTTAGGGGAGATGTCCACGTCGTGTCTTCTACCTAATCCTATTTGCGGATCATATCATCAAGTCGTATTCATGGGGTTTACAGAAACGCACCCGCAGCAAATTGCTACCTGGGAAGAACGGAATATCCAAACAGCCAATGCAGTGGTAACAAGAGCAAAGCTCTTCATTCCTCAAACTACATCATATGAAGTTAATGAAGGATATAGCCAAGGCTATTTGCAGCAGCCTATTTTTCCAGGAGATGGACGATTCTCCAATCCAACAAGGTCATATCTCATCCCTGTCAGTTTATACAGGATGAGGAAACTACATTTTCGGATGTTAATCTACCTCTTCCTGTGATTCCTCTTACTTCTACGAAATTTTGGAAAGAACGTTAATGTTTTCTTCTAATTTGTCTTTTGAGGAACAGCGACAAGTTAATCTTTCTACGCTACAAGCAATTCAGGATGTCCTTTACCGACATTCCTGAACACACAGATGTCATTGAGCATGACATTATACTTACTGATCATAATCCGATCGGAGTAAGACCGTATTCTCTTCCTTTTCATTTTCAAGCACCAGTCGAGAAAAGAAATTGGAATGAAATGATACAATTGAAAAAATTGAATCATCCACCTCAGCATAATCTTCGTCCATGGTTATTGTTCGAAAAGAAAGACAATAACAATACGCCTTTGCGTAGATTATCGCAAAATTGAACCAAGTTACGAAGTTCGGTGCTGAACCTATGCCTTTATTAGAAGATTCTACTTACTAGACTTTCTAAACTTTCGATTCTGTACTAAACTCGACTTGTGCGAAAGGCTTATTGGCAAGTTCCGTTAACTGAACGCGCCAAACCTCTCACTGCTTTCTCAACACCTAGGGGTTAGTTTCAATGGAATTTTATGCCTTTCGGGCTTATGAACGCCCCAGCAACTTTCGTACGCATGATGCGTCGAATTCTCTCATATCGTTCAGATGTCATTGCATACTTAGACGACATCTGTCTTTTCAGTAATACTTGGGTAAGATCACTATTTGGGTTTTGAATGAATTGCTGTCTACTCTACGTGAGCATAATTTGACTGCAAAACCCTCTAAAGTGCCTATGTTCGGGTATAAGTATGAAATTTCTTTCTTAGGGTCACCGTGTTTGGTCCATTAGTCTCATTGAAGACAGAGGACCACAACACTCCTAAGAATACTTAACATTTCATGTGCTCAAAGACGAAAAAGCAAGTACGTAGTCTATCTTAGGTTAATTAATACATTATCCTACGTGGTAGATTATCTATTCTAGACATCTATCCTTCGATTATGAGCACCTCTCTCAATCCCTATGATAGAAAGGGTCTCCTAAACATGTGATTGGCGCTGTGCGTCCCATGTAAATGCCAATCTTCAATGGATCAGACATAACGAAGTTTATTCTCAACTCCACCAATCTTAATCGAAACCTGTATTAACTGATTAAGAAAATTTGTTATCAGACCGTTAGTGACGCTCAATCCACTGGGTTCGATGGAGCGCGAGCATTAAATGCAGCAGAGTATACAGGAAACTCTGAATATCCTGTGTAATGTATAACTCTCTAGGAAACTGTTATGCGACAGAAAGGAATTACTTCCGGATTTCTTAGACCGTGAAATTGTATAAGCCTATTTTTTAGTTCTATCCTTGAAGATAACCAAGATTCCTTCTTGAGGTGCGCATTTCCAAATGTCTGGTAAACCGACCAAAAAGCTCTTACTGCTATTAGTTGTAAGAACTTGAAGAGCTCGAGTCTACTCGAAATGCTATTGTTTCTTAACCTTTTCATTTCAAGGTACGAGCTATCCGTGGTCTAGGATCATTGTGATGGCCGACATTACTGTATATAGATGTCCAATATGAGTCCACTTAAGTCTTGTGTCCTTACATTTTCTTGATACACTTCTAGACTTATGTCTTTTACATATAAACTGATATATATTAACCCATTCGTTGTAAACCTTAGAGTTGTAAAATTAATTGTATTTCTTTCATCGAATGTCCATCTTTGGTGGTAATACAGAAGGTTTAGTTGACATACACTAAAGGTCGGAAAAAATTAATGACGGCCACATTGTAATAACCTTACACATGTATTAATAATGTATAGTACAATATTATAGCATGTTGCTACTTTGTGTCATTTATAATTGTTCTCAGTGCAAACTGTGTACCTGCGTACGGATACGTGCTTTTGAGAATCATGACGGATGCCATATGTGTTCACTAACATACTATGTGGATGTTGTTTACAGTTGATCTTCGGGATACCAGCATTGTTATGTTTTGTGGATGACAATATTCCTATTAAGTTTATCGATTGTAACTCTTGTATTGTCATATGGTAGTTAATTATATAATGACTTTAAAATTTTTTGTTATGGCCAATCCATTTAGGGTATTGTGATTTAGATAGCATTGAGACCTTCGATAAAATGTTATATGTTTATTATGACACTTCTCAGTTTATGTTTGTTGTTATTCGCATTTGCTTAGAACATTTGCACATTTTATGATATGTATGCGATTTTGTGTTAGCATTCGCCAGCATACGGAGATTTGTTTTGATGGTTACCCATTCCGGCTTTCCTCTTTATGTGGTGGATAGATAATATAACTCTTTATCGTGTGGTGTGAGGTGGATTTTCGTTCTATCACTAGACGCTTTATTTTGCCGTCACGATTGAGCCTATCTATTACGACATCTATCTTTATGTTGTTTATTTCATCAGGCCGCATTCATTTATGCGTTTATGAGCATGGTGGATGTTGCTCATTTGAGTGTATTTATTAAAAATTCCAAACCTGTTCTTTTTTCTATCCGTAGGGTGTGGTAGTCTGTTTGCTGTCGTTTTTTGACGGTGTTCATCTATGGACGTATAATCTATTTAATACTTTTGATGATCTAAGGTTAGAAGAACTGTTTATTTAACACTCCCTGGGAAGGTTGATTTAGGGTTATATCTTCCACTTTGGTATTTCTATTGTAGTTGGTCACTGTCTTCAAGGACGGGGTTTAGCTGTCTCTACAAAAATCTGTTCTGACTACGCATTGCGCAAAGTTTCTTGGGCGACACAAAAGGATCGTAGACTTCCGTCATTGCTGTGATGCAGCTGGGTTTCTGACCGGACGACCTGTCCGTTGTTCTTCTCTGCATTTTTGGGGGAAAGATAGTCTTCAGCGTGTCTGTGTTGTCAAGTGATTCTCCCCAGAGTTATTCTGTTCGTCACTAGAATGACGGACAGTCTGTTATTATGTGTATTTCTCGGATTCTGTCCAAGGTAAAAAAGAAAACTTAATTATTACCCCTAGATTGCAGAACAGTTTGGTGTCAAGCTTGTGAGTAGCGCTCACAGTTCTGAGGATGCAGAGAGTCCATTTTGTCTTGACTCGATATAGCACAAACCTAGGGACACATGCGTCTAGCTATATCACAGAAGCACCACCAGTGGAGTAGCATATTAATATGGAATACCGCCTGTGGGTGGTGTTATGTCTTCGGCAATGGATGACCAGACCTGACACAATATTGCAGATATTAACTATGTTGTTTTGAATTAGTATAAAAGGACGGATATCTCGGACCAATATTCTGTTGTAGCAGATAAGGAAGTAGTGTCTGGCGTGTGAAGCCAGATTGAAGTCTTGACTTTTATTTATTCAAAGTTCTTAGGACTTTGATATGCTATCAACTGGATACCGCCTTTATCGAGAGGCATATTTTTTTTGAAAGACTACCTGACGTGTTTAGTCAGGGGACTTGAGCGCATACAGTAAGGACAAGAAGGTATAGATTGTTCAAGCCTAGCTTTAATTGAATCTTACATAATGAGATATTGCTAGTATTATTGAATGCTCGTATGATTATTATTTATTTATCACTCATTGACATGAAATGTCCATGAGACCCGTTGTGCTATTGACTGTGCCGTTCTGTCCAGCGTTACTGTTTTGCGAGTAATAATTGTTGGATAAAGTCATCTGTATTATCCATCATCTATGACTTCTACTTGTGGTGGTGTGAGTTTGGCGTTAGATGATATTTAGTAGCCTTTACGATCTTCGTGTCACACGATATGCTTGCCTCCTACGCATTACACAATTTACTCTCTACTGCATCTTACTTACGTGTTACTACACTATTAAGCAAACTACCCATGTAATGATATTTATATTATGAGTTGTCCCGTTATTACACCCTGGGGCAGTGCCTCCACGCTTGGTGACCTAGATACACGCAACACTGAACTGTCCAGGTGATCAACGACACGCCCACTCAGCGACACTTCACATCTGGGTACCAAATACACAGATTTCACACGAGCAAAACAAAACCTTTAACAATCTTATTACTGAAACCGCACGTTAACATCATAGGCATTCTGGGACAATAATCAACCGGTAACAATCTGGTCTGTAATATCTAGCGGTATAATAAGCTTCTGTTTACATCTGGTGGACCAGATTCCGTGGGTCAAGATAACATTGTGGACTAAACTGCTACGCATCGAAAAACAGTACTAAGCAGGTCAATACGACTTATACTGCACTTCATGGACATCTGCTGCTTTGATGTCGATTTTTCGCTGTGATACAAACGTAAACACCCCTTCAACACTTTGGACAGGTCGTTCAATGGACATAATGGTTATATTCAAGTCAATTTATCTAAGTTCAAGACGATCAGGTTGTAAAAAACATTACCAATCTATTGTTTACATGCTAAGTCTTCACATATGGACGTTGGTTTTCCGTTCTTCAATGATGTCGAGAGAATGATTTTAATGTAGTTCACTTTGGAGACTTCTACCA